>LJSK01000112.1:0-62011 GCA_001299535.1 Leptomonas seymouri
CCTTTCCTCGTGCGCGCCAAAGTGCAGGGACCCGTCGTGATACCGGGAGTGAACATATTTGAGAATTTCCCTCTGCTGAATGGTTTGCTTGAGGCTGGGATGGCAAGCCCTGAGGGCAAGGAGGTGTTTTTGGCTGACGAGGTTTATCTCAACGTTATCCGCACGCTGAGGGTCAAACTCGGTGCTTAGATACAAATCAACTATGGGAACTGGTTACACGTGCTTTGGTTGTCGCAGTATGCATTGACGAGATAGGGGCCCGGCTCAACTGGTAAATACGTTTTCCGACTCCTGCGGGTGCGCGAAGCCGTCGGACGTTTTGACGGTTCTCACGCTTCCCGGTGTTTATTGTATTTCAGTGATGTGCATTGTGCAACCCCTTTCACTCATTCTTTTGAGAGAGGACATGTGGTGCGAGAACGTCGTTTGTCACCCCGTCCGCTATGTTAATATTCTGTTTCTCGCATTTTGATCACGAAGATGACGCACACACGCGGCAGTCTTCCTGCAGATGTTTTCATTGTTTTGTGTTTCTTCCCCGGTGGCATGCGTGTGGCGTCACGGCGATGTGACGCTGTGTGCCAAGCGGGTGAAGGAAAGGTGCCTACGCACCGTAAGACTGCAGGCTTGCTGGCAGACCGTTATTTGTTTTATGATTATTCTCATTTATCTTTTGTTTAAGGTTGGAATCGCTGTAGTGATGTCGTGCAGCGCTCTCCTATGAGGCTTTCACTGTGCTTTTGGTTTCTCTTTAGCTGTTTTTTCTTTTAACGTGTGCTGGAGACCCAGTACGGAGAGGTGTGCACCGTAAATAGCGATTGTCAGAATAAAATGAAGGGCTGCTTCAGGTGGAGAGAAATGCCCTAATGGCGGTGTGACGTGCATTTTGCGGTCATGACCGCCGGTGAAGTGCTGGGCCTCTCTTTATTGGCCTGTACTGACACTAGGGGGCTTAATGATTTCGCTCACCTTCTTTTATGCTCTTCTGTTTCTCGTTGAAGGCACTCCGAGCTTGGGACGCTAATTGTGAAGTTAACTGGTGTTGATTTCGAAATGAAGGTGTGCGTGGCTGTACTGCGGTAGAGATGGTGATGCGACCTCGCTCTCCCTTTTCCCCTCTGAATCTATGGTAAATGATCGTTTCAACTGTGCTTCTGCATCCCATAGCTGTCATAGAGTGCCTCCTTGCTCTTTGTCTCAGTTCCGCCTTCTCGTGTAAGGATGGAATGACCGCAGTGTTCTGCGGTGCTGCAGCGGATCTGTGGGGGGAAAATCCCCAAGACGCATTTATGCGTGCCATAGAAGCGCAGAGCCAACCCATTTGGCGTATACTGTGGGCGCAGTGCCTCGATCAGCAGGAGGCGCTGGTGCCTGATTCAGCAGAAGTTGTGGATGAAAATGAAGCATGTGGCTCACATCGCCCTGCCACAGCGGATGCGGCTGTGATCGTGGCAGGATTTGTAGTGAGTGTGCCATATCCTGCGATGGCTAAAGCTGCAGCCACTGCTGCAGCAATCTTTGCCGATTCCACTTCAAAAGCTGATGCACCCTCGGGGCCACCGGAGGCCAGAGGATACCTTTGTGTTTCCCTCGGTTCTGGCTCTCGATGCCTTGGCGTGCGTGATGCGGCGTCCGACACTTTAGAGGGACAACTGCAGCGCGTCTTTGAGCTGCGCGACGGCCACGCAGAGGTGATGGCGCGCCGAGGGCTGCTGGCGTTTTTGATCGATCTCGCTGAAGCGGGTGCGCGCTGCTCAGATGAGGAGCAGAGCGTACATCCTCCCTTTTTGCAGCGAGTCAATGCGAATGAACAAGCCTCCCACTGGCCGACGTTAGAAGCCACAACCTGCGGGTGGACTTTGCAAGACGGTGTTCAGGTGCACCTTGTGTGCTCACGGTGGATGTGCGGTTCCCTGGCTGCGGTGGCGGGTGGCGCCGGTCGCAGTGGGCATCTGTTGATACGTGCCGGCTGTGGCTGCTGGGCGAGTAAGTTGCTTGAGGACATGGAAGGGCAAAGTGAAGAAAAGCGCTGTGATGCATGCACAGACATGCAAGCCTCAAAGCCATCCGCACTCGTACACGTACGAAATCATGTTATAGCTGCTCACTACTCCTCGCTGGACAACGCAGTGGCGTACGCCCACTGTGCCCGCGTCAAACCCGGCCGCGGGAGACCAAACTTGACGATGTCCTGCACCGACAAGGTCTGGCGGTGGGCCGTGCTGGGGCTGCAGGGCCGTCGACGTGCAGTTTTATTTCCCATTCCGATGCGCTTGTCGTCGGTACACGTACTTCGGTCCCCTAAATCACCATCGTCGTCTGTGGTGGGCTGTGCTGAGGGTGCCGCTGCGAAGGCGCGGAAGCTCTTTCAGTGGAGGACGCAGTCGTGGTGGCCAACGCTTGCTGGCGCGACGGTCGCACGCGTAACGCCCGAGTTCTACTTGTTTGCTGCCCCTTTACAAACTGAAGCTGCTGCTTCGTTGACGTCCTCTTCACCGTTTGTGGCAGGAGGTAGTAGAGGAGACAGCAGCTACTCGCGCTGTCGGTGGCTGACGGTACACGGTACACCCGCCACCGCTTCCCCTGTTGGGCTACGCAAGCGAGAGCGAGAGGACAGCGAGGGGAAGGGTAGTGCGAGCGCGCGCACCGCAATTCGGTTCGATTGGGGCGCGTGCGACTCCTCTAACAGCCGCTGTTCTCTCGTGCTCAACACGAAGGCGGGACTCCCACAAGGCATGACCTCCTGCGTACCTAAAACTGCCAGAAGTATGCCAAGGCAAGACGAAAGTGTTGGTGCGACGGGGTGGGTCACACCCCCAACTCTGTCTCACACGGCAGAACTGATGTTGCGGCGTTTCCCCCTATCGCGTCCATGGATGGAGCATCGAGTGGAGCGTGCCAGAGCAGCAACAAACCCAGCTACAACGACGACGCTACCTTCTCCCTCTTCTTCCTCCTTACTGGATTCCCTGATACCTTTGCCCATGCGGCAGCTCGCCCACCAGCAACACATGAAGGCGGAGGGTGTAGGCGATGAAGCCGTTCTGTTTTTGTGGACTGCAGCGGGGTGCGTGTGACTTCGGTTAACGAAGGGGAAGGGAAGCGACGGCCGAGAAAACACAGCGTACACGTGCTTCAGATGACCAGGAGAGAGGCACCAGCGCTTTGGCATAGCAAGAAGAAGCTGATGTCGTGCCATCAACAATGCATGTTCCGTAACTGTTCGACTACTCCAACATAAAGGTTCTCCCTGCACAGTGGGATGTTTCCACCTCATGCAACTAAAGAACACGCTGAATGCAGAGAGGGGAAACATGGGCAGTGGTTTGAAGCTCCTCAGCAGGCCAACGAATTCTTCTACCATCCTGCAATCTTTTCAATAAACACACAAGCGAGCTCTTATTCACCCCCAACAGGGGGCCATCTTGGCAGCGGATTGCTATCTCCGAAGGCACAACTAAACAGTTCATACAAAAGATGATGTAGGCGCTTATATTGGTATATGCCGTAAGCGCTCTCCTTCCTGCGCACCCCAATTACCCGTTTCCTTTTGTCTCTCATGTTCCCTTTTTTATGCTTTGCATTTGCATCGAACCCATCACGATTTCATTTCCATTGATCCCAGTAGGCCAAATTAAACCAGAATTTTAATAGGAAACCATCTGATTTCTACCTAGTGAGCTATTCGTCCCCGAACGAGTCAAGCGCATTCTTTATTCCTCATTTTCTTTGTTGTTGTTGTTGTTTTGCTTTTTTTTTTCTGCGCACCGTATTTCCGCGCGTTGCAGTGCCGCACTCCCCTACGCATAAATCCCTTGCACAAAGCTGCAGCTTGCTCTGTTTGCCGCCATCCCGTTGAAGCGGAAAAGACCCCCCCCTTCCCCCCCTCCCCCCACCAAACAAGAAAAACAACACGTTCACATGTAGTGCATTCATACTGCATTGAAAGCCCCCCAAAGAAGTTAATGCTCGATCTGCCAAGAAGAAGTCATACGTCCACACGCACGCGTCGTACACCTCTTCTCTTGCTACGTATAATTGCGCTAGGCGCGGCGTTTTCTCTTATTTCACCGATTTTTCATTTCTCCGTAGTGCGTGCGCATCGCCGCTGAGTTTGACTGAGCTCCCGCAGAGTATAGGTACTCGAGAGGTGATCAACTGTCAAGCTACGCAGTGCGCTCAGCAGTAGAAGAAACAAAGAGGCTATTGCAGCAGAGACTGGAGGTAACGGCTGATTTGCGGAAGACAAGAAGTAATTACGAAGTGCGCGAGGGGTACGTTATAATTGTCGGTCTGGGGAGTTGCACTTCACATAGCTACGGTCAACGCCCGGTGCTATTACAAATAGTAAATTAGCTGCCATTTTATCTGCCCCCCGAATCTACCCCTTTTTGTATATTCTCATTTTTTGCTGCCTTTGTATTCTTTTTCCGCTGTCTTTCAAATATTCTGTTTTTCTCTGTCCACATCAATCCCTACATATCTATTGATATACGAATAGGTATAAAGCTCCTCACCACAATTTAGTCATTAGTTCCTCCTGTCACTTTGCTTTAACACACAATAAGTTACCTGGCATTCTGTGTTTTTTCTTTGATTTTTAATTTTTCTCAATTACCTCTGTTTGTGTTTTCGTTTTTCTTCTTTTTTCTGTTCTCGTTTCACCCCTTTTCGCATAGCATTCGTGCTTTCATCTAAGACGAAGCAAAGCGTCCTCTTCTAAAACAAACCCCTTTGATTGCACTCCCCCCTCGACTCGGGAAACAGCGTACCGACACACCCTGAATTAGATTTTTCACGTACGTTTTGCCCTCGGTTCCGACGTTGTTATCCTGCAGAAAGTACAACAAATATTTCAATTCTGTTTTCTTTTTTTCTTCTTTCTCCCTTTTCCCTCTTTTTGCGTGTTGTTTTAAGGGCTTTTCCCCGGTTTTTCTTCTCTGTGCGTGTGTCGGTGCTCTCAGCCTTGTTCTCTTTCCGTTGTCTTTCTTTTTCCTGTCCCACCTTAAGGCCTTCTCAAACTAAATAAACATCCTGGTCGTTCCTGGCTTCGTTTTTTTGGATCCTATTCAGCGAGATACGTTTCACTTATCTAGTCAGAGGTGTTCGCACTCTTTCGCTTCAGCTCAAGTAAAGAAAAAAAAAAAATAAAGATCCCTCACCGTCAGAAACGCAGGTTGCCGACTGAGTAGTGGGCGAGCGCATTAGCCTTTTGCCACGCAGCAGATTCTTCCTTTTTCCCCCTTTTCCCAAGCTGCGCTGGCAGGGAGGTGCGCATACCTACTCGCACGTTGACATTGCGCTGCTACACAACAGCACTTACTCTTTCTTTTTTCTGCTGTTCGCCGTTGTTGAGAAGGCAAATTGTGGGCGTGAAAGTGAAAGCTACGCATTTAACCGCAACCGTACAGCTTTGTTGCTTGCGTGTTTGAGCACCTCACACTCAAGCGGCTTTGCAGAGGGAACGGAAAAACGGTAATACACATCCGTGTGGTCCCTATTGTTTTGAGTTTGAAATTAGTTAATCAAACAGTACAAACGAAGGCGGCTCGCACTACCCCCTCTCCATGGACTTTCCATCAATCATGGCCGATGTTCCTCCAAATGGCGCTGCGGCTGGGTTCAAGAGCAACCCCTGCAATACCCTCAACTCGAGCTGCATGAACTACAGCGGCAACACCAACAGCAGCACTGACATGCAGGGCATCTCGTACAGCCGCGAGCTCCCCCAAGCTAGCTCCTTGAAGAACAATGCGAGTGCCATGCAGGTTGTTTCTTCAGGCTGCCTTGATGGGGGAATGTTCACGCATGTCCCGGTGCCCCCCAATGCAATGCTGCAGCGCACAACGGACTCCATCGATCAACTTGCCGCCTCCGGTGTGCGGCGACTTGACAGCAGCCTCAGCTTCTCGTCGAGTGCGCCGTATGTGCCGGTAACGGCCCAGCAGTGGAATTACGCGTGGCAGTCGTCGGCGGCGCCGGAAGGGACGCAGAACGCTGCCCCATGCGTCTACACTAACGTTCCTTCCAACGGTGTGCTTGTGCGCATGATGGACCCCTCCGGAAACGCGGTCTGGTGCATACAGTCGGATTACAACAACAGCACCAACATCCCACCGCCACCCCCAGTTCTGCAGTCGCCGCCCCAGCAGCCACAACAGCAGCGAAGCGTGTCGATCACCTCCCCGCTGCAGACATCGGTGCTCGAGAGCCCCAACTCCTCGCAGCCGGCGCAAACGTTAGCCGGTACCACTGTGTTTCCGCCGCCTTTTAAGGTGCCGCCACTTGCGTGGAACTTTCATGCGTCGCTCGGTGCTACGGGAAGGCCCGCTACGAACTCGCCTGACGCGCAGCCCGGCCGAGGCACCTCTTCTCCCCCCATCGAAGGCGATGCGGACGACTACGAGTACGAGCCTTACAACTCCAACACCCTCGCTAATCGCCGCGTCGGATCCCTCGACCGGGTGCGCTGCAAGGTGCACGGGAAGGAGCGATCTGCACAGAACATGGTCATGGTGCGCAGCAAGGTCACCAATGACATACACTGGCGCTGCAAGCGGTCGAGCCAGTGCAAGGTGCGTACGACGGACAGCGACGATACCCCGATTAATAGCAAGGAAAGCACGCTGCACAGCATCGCGGCGGAGGCGCTGCTATCTCCCACGTCCGACCAGGGGTACCCTGTTGCACTGAACACGTTTCCACCCAGCACCAATGTGCCGTGGAATCGCCAGCTCCCTGCGCCTCCACAGTACACCCTCATGTCGTCCAACAGCGGAGCCATTCCATCAGACACCAGCTTACAGCCAATTTCGCAGTCAGTGTACACTCACCCGCAAGACGGTGGGTCGCAAACGGCCCACGTGGTGACGCGGCCTTCCGCTTTTTCCCAGAAGCAGCAGCAGTGCGCACCAAACGCTGTGTACTATCAAGTGTTTGCACAAGAGAATGGCTCACAACAACTGCCTATGCTGCCACCGCAGCAGTCGCCACAGCAGTCACAGCAAGGCAGTGTTGTAATGGTTAACGGAGTGCCGTACCGAATAGTCCACGTAGAAAATACAACCGGACACATGCGCTAGCGGAAATTGCCTGGGAAAGGAGGCGCGTAGTCATACAGAAGAGAGTGTGAGATTTGTTTCTTTTTTTTCCTCCTCTTCTTTTTTTTTTTTGGCCAAACCATGATTAGAGGGAAAGCAAGGAAAGGCACGTGAGGAGCGGTGTATTTGATGCGGCACAGACGCAGCTTCGTTGTGGTGGCATACTGTGTTGTACGAAGTTCATGTCACTGCAGAAGTTCGAATTTTTTTCATTTTGCCCGTTCTTTTTCCCCTTCTATCTTTTAATTTCCCTTTTCTTTCTTCTCTCTTGCTATTTTTTTTTTTTTTTAACTCTACCGTTTTTGTGCTGCGTAGAAATTGCTCCTCTGCATTTTCTCGTTTTGGTCTTCTCCGGTTCTCGTTCCTGGCCATTTGCGCCGCACACGCCATCTTCTTGAAAAGAGGGAGTGCGGTGCCCTCTTCTTTCGCACATTCTCTTCTTCTTTTCGGCGATGCCCACCATTTCCAATTTGAAACGGCGCGTCTCCTCCTCCTTTTCCCTTTTTTCATCTTGGTTTTTCTCTCCAATACTGCTCTCAGCGAGTTTGCTGTGCAAAATGGTGGTTTTCCGTTGCTCAGTTATACTCCAACTTTTGTGATTGCATTGCTCAGCTACTCTCTCTCGTTTTGGTTTTACCTTCGCTGTTTCAGATCCAAAAAGAACACCATAAAACGTTTTACCACCATTTTTTCTTTCGCCTGCCCCATCTACAGTTTTTGTGTTTAGATGATATTAAAGTCATCTTCTGTTTACGTCTCTCTTGCACACCCGCTCGCTTGTCGGAGATGCCTTTGCCCCGCGTATATTTCGTCAAACACACGCACCCACTATATATGTATCTTGCTTGTTTCGTTCAGTCTTCTTGTTTTTCCTTGTGTGTTTTTTGTTTTTATTCCCGAATTTTAAAAATAAGAATGCCCTTCCATGTTTTCGTGTTTTGTGCCCTTCGTTTCTTCTCGTCTTTCTTTCCTTTGTTTTACAAATGAGCCGAACGCATAGGGGTGAAAGCCTTGTTTGGGAGGAGTGAGGTGGGGGGGTGGGTGGGTGGGTGGGGGATTGAAGGAAGGCAACATGTGCGAAAAAAGGCGCCATCACTAATGCATGCGCGCACATCTTTTCTTTTTTTCTTCTCGCCGTTGCTTTCCATTCGTTCTTGAGCCCCTTCTTCCTCTCTTTTTCGTTATGCATTTATCTCTCTCCTTTTTTGTTCTTTTTTCTCTTCCCCCGTATTTCTAAGCGCTCCTGCGAATGCTAAAAGCCACCAGAAAAGGCAATTTTCCTTCTCCGAGGTTATTCTTGAACTTCGTGCAAGACAGCAGTCGTTGACAATGTGTTGGCTTCTGTGAAAAGCCCTCCTTTGCGTTACTAGTTTTGCCTACCCTTGCTCTGCAATGTGCTTTTTCTTTGTCTTTCTGCTGCTGTTTGGTGTGCATGCTACCCCTTTTCCCCCTTTCATATTTTATATAACAGCTCTCGCAGAGCTCCCACACACCGTGTTTTTCTTTTGTGTGTGCCTTCACCCACGCACTCGTACGCCCCTATTGGGTCTCTTAGACAGGGAGCAGTTAGTAGAGTTTCAGCAATCGGTAATGTATTCCGCAAGTGAACAGTGGATTAACACTGATTTTTTTTCTTTTTATTTTTTTATTTGCTAGACTCTCGTGCGCGTGCGTGGCAGCACAACACGGTTATCATCTGGTTATAACGAAAGCGTGACTGAAGCTATCTCACATCCTTGAAGTAGATGCGCTCTTTTTTTTCTTTTCTTTCTCGCTCTCGTTTTTTTTTTTTCTATTTGAACTATGGCGGAAGTTAAAGCTGCTGGCCTTCTGCACTTCTGTGCGCTGTTGATAGGCATATGACAGCTTTGTGCGTTGTGCACTTACACCTTTTGCTCAGATGCTCACGAGTAGGCTGGTGCGAAGGAATGACAGTTCAGACTCTCAACTTGGGATTGTGTAGCAATGAAAACAAAGCCAATTGCTTCCTGCTGATGCTGCTGAGTTTATATGCCTCTTTCATCTTCTTAATACATCTATAGTGCGTTGCTAAGTTTTCTTTGCTAATCTAGCTGTAAACTTACTAAGAGCTGAGATGAGAGATGTTGTTTACTTCAGTGACGAAAGACTTTTTTTGTTTGCTTTGAGCTTCCTGACGCCACCCACCTGCGTCCTCCTCATTAAAGCGCACGTGTGGAGGCGCAACGAATATTCCATCTACATGTATGTATTAACGCAACTGCCAACACGTGTTTGCAGAAGTTACGGAATAATAAGCACACATTTTTTTTTTCTCTTTACTGTAGAAGAGCGAAATCGGGATGAGCAAAAAAAATGGTTATGACCGACGTGTACCACGGTAGTCGTGTGCTTTTCTGTTTTTAAATAATTTCCCGTTCATTGCGCTTTGTGCTCTGCGTTCCTTTTCTCGTTTTCCCCTTTTTCTGTTTATTTGCCGAAAAATCGAGATGTTTTTGCTGGGCTTGATTCAACTTCACTAGCTGGATTGACACTGCTGCACATTCAAAAATATGTGAAAG
The DNA here is from genome assembly GCA_001299535.1 of Leptomonas seymouri. NCBI lineage: Eukaryota > Euglenozoa > Kinetoplastea > Trypanosomatida > Trypanosomatidae > Leptomonas > Leptomonas seymouri. The sequence goes on from LJSK01000112.1 coordinate 9,641, forward strand.
AAGGAAGACGCCCTGTCTGTGTTACATCAAGACTTTATATGTAGAAAATTAATTCAACGAGGAGATCACTCCTGGTAGAGCTGTGGCCGATGTAAACAGCAAGTCGATGACAGATTGCTGCCCCACAAGTTAGTTTTTTCCTTTCTCCTTTGAGTGCCTCGCACGTGTGACGTATGTTTATTGCCGTTTTCTATCTTTTTTTTCCTTTTTGCTTACGGACTCGAATATTGTCTTGCGTTGTAACGTCTTAGTTTTGACGACGGTGCCAGTTTCACGATTTAATTGTCTTTTCAAGTACTTCCTTCTCTCGCCGATATTCATAAGACCACATCCTCGATTTTTTTTCTTTGTTTCTCCTTGTTTTTCGTTTGTTGTTATTGGGTGAAGCATTCTTTTGTCAGCCCTACAAAGTTGTACGTAGTGGTAGAGGCGTTGTTCTTTCTTCAACTATTCATGATTCTTCCTTTGTTTGTATCCACACCCTGCCAACTTTGCACTTTTTTCCCTCGGCGGCACTCGCGCTTCGGTGCCAACGGAAAAGAAGGTTCTCTTTTGTATTTTTCGTTTTGCGTGCTCCATTTATTTCTTCCTCTCGATTTTTTTTTTTTTTTTTCAAAGTAAAGCTGTGGGTGTAGTGAACCACACGTGACATTTCTTCGTCTTGTGTGTCGCATTGTGGCGTGCGACAACATTACTCAAAACATAGTCGCCGGGAAAAGGAACAGTAAGGGAGAGATGATGCCGACAAATTAGTAGTAAGATCTGGAATCATCACAAGGAAAGAACGCCACGAGTGCAGAGGCTATTAAAAAGCGAACTCCCTTCTCTTCTTATCCTTCAAAGGCAATTGTTTCTCTGCGCACAGACATGGGTGCAAGCTATTTTTTTTTCTCTTGTAATTCGAAATCCGCTCTCATAGCTTGCAAAAAGGCTTTGTATGTAGCTTATTTCCTTTGTTATCTTTCTGGCTTCAGACAGACTTTTTTAAATATATCTTTGCTCTTCTGTGCTGTCCCCCCAAAACCCTTTCCAAAACGCCTTTGATCGGCCTTAATGTTCCTTCCCTGTTTCAATCATTTTTGTGCTCCAGTTGAAACCAGAAGAATTTTTTTTGATCTAAATCGTTGTTCTCCATCGACAATAACATATCTACATCTATATCTATATAGGCGTATATACATGTGAATGTAGGTATATAAGCACCTTTAATGCGCTCAGCGCTTGTGAGCGCTGCAACGCCATTGCATCTAAATCAAAACTTCATTTCCCCTCGTTTTTCTTTTTTTTTTTCCATGCGGATGTATCAACTGCTTTCGCGCATTCGGTGACGGAATCGAACGCGCTTTTCCCCGTCCCGTAAAACAGCGCCTCTAATGTGCACCGCATGCCCTTACGCTCCATCATAAAAGCGATCTTTTCCACCTTTTCTTTTTTTTGTTTTTCACCATGAAGTGGATTGAATATAATTTTCACTTATTGGCGCTGATATTAAAAAAAAAGGACCGAGGAACATAGGAGCAAGCTTGCATAAGTACCTATAAAAGCTCTCGGAAAGATGTAACAACTGTCTCTTTCCTTTTCTACTTACCACGTAATTTTCTTTTTGTTTCTCTCTTTCTCTCTCACAGCAATGAGCACTGTCATGCAGACTCCACGACTACGACGGTTCTTTTTTTTCTTCTTAAATCATTTCCTCATTTCTCTTTCTAATTGGTTGTTCCACCTTCTCGTAAACTGTTATGAGCTCCCTTGCGCAAGTTTACGCTTGTGTTACCAAAAAAGAATTTCTCTCTGATTTTTTCTTTTAACTTATTTTTTTGCTGACAATTATATGAAATGTGAACTGCAGTTTTTGTGCATAAACGAGTCTCGTTTCTACGTGCCGAAGAGTACCGCTGGGAATGGTCTTTTGCTCCATGATTTTGATCTTCTGTTTCTTGTATATATAATGAAACGCTAATGCTGATAAGGAGTGTGCTGCGCCTTGTTCCCCTTTCACACAGCGCCCTGCCAACCATAAAGCCTTTTTTCTTGTGAGTGAGTGAGTGAGTGATACTCCAGTATTGGCTTACAAATGCCCCGTATAGGCGATGGAGGTACCAGCGGCATCATCAACGCATGCGGGGGTGAGGCTTTGGTATTATGAAGGCTGTTCCACTTTCTGATCCCGTTCTTCTGTGGCTATTTCTACAGAAGAAGAGAGCAGGTTGATGTCTGCACCTCCTGTACGTTTGTGCCAATGCATCTTTTTCTACTTCCTTAATTTCTTAATTTCTTAGTTTTCTCTTTGTCAACCAGCGCTTTATTTATTTATTCGATAGGCCACGGTCTTTTTCCTCAAAAGAGTAAACAGCACGCGTCGATGCCTCAACATCAACAACACCAGAAGTTGTTCTGTGTTCTCTCCTTTTATTTATCTTTTTGACTATGCTCTATGATGGAGAGAAGCCTCCCTGCAGTGGACGATGACGACAGATTGATTCTAAAAGAAGAAGAGTTAGAGTTGTAATGCATGGCTCCGTTGCATCACGTTGCCCCGTACGTTTCCATGAGCATTAACTTCAAAAGGAGAGCTAAAACACGCTTTCGCGTGCTTTCCTTAAATGTTGTTTCTTCTCTGTTTGTTGTGATTACCATCATTATTTTTCTGATTCACTCCATTTTTCTTTGTTCTCCGTTTTACTAACACCACTGTCGAGGTTCTAAACTTACGCTAGTGCGCTGTCCGTCTCGTATGTGGAACGTATTTTTGGCCTTGTATTGTTGTCGTGCTTCATCATGTTTTTTCCCTTCGTCTTGGTTCACTTCATCGAGTGTATGAGTGCCATATGATTGTGTTCTTGCTCCTCCAGTTCATTTGTTTTTCTTTCCGAGTGCTGTATCGTAATACCTCTGTTTCTTCCTGTATGGGCCATCTTTGTTGTTTGAGTACAGTAGCTGCTGTGTCACCCTCTTTTTTTTTTTTTTTTTTTTCATTTCTTCTTCGTGGCGTTGACCGGTGGCACATGTGACTTAGGGAAAACGCGGCTTCTTTCTTGCCTCTTAATATTTGTATCTTGTTCTCTTATATTGTTTCTTGGCAGGTAAGTCACAACGCAACGAGCCTCAACGCTCTTCAAAAAAGAAAGGGCAATGTCATACTAAGCAAAATCAATAAGAAGAAATAGACGCTGAGCGTGACGGCGCCACCGTATTGCAGCCGTGACCTCCTCCTGTCTCATTTCAGCTGCCCTGCTCTTAGACGAGAAGCAACGCGCTGATGGTAGCAAGCAAAGGGACGCAGAGAGACAAGTGCGAGGAGATGCACCTGCACCTGCATGCACTTGTGGCTACGCCTTATGCTCTGGGGAGATATAAAAGCGCATATCTCTTTTTTGTGTCGTGCATCGATCCCATCATGCAGCAAGCAAACTTCACTAACTACCCTTCTTCTTCGTCAACTCCCTTTGCTCGCTCCCATGTCTTGTTGCATCACCTCCATGAAGCAAACTTGATTTGGTTGGGTTGTGCACTTTTCAACTCGCCGCTGCTTCTGTGCGATTGCGTGAGGAAAGACAAGGGGGGGGGGGCATTTTGATATTTTCTGGCTCAACTGCGAGGTGTAGTAGACGACAGCACAACACGCACACACGGGAAGGGCGCTTGCTACTAGAAGAGGGCCCCGTTGACAATAAACCGTTAGTGATCGTCTGCAGCAGGCGGAGTTGCTAAAGTTTTGGCTCCTTCTTACAGGGGGAGGGAGAGATCTGTAGGATACCGTCACCACACGGCACCATCTGCACGAGAAATTTGTGTCGCCGCGTTGCCCCCAAAACAACAACAACACTAATTGACGAGAAACAAAACTTCGCCTCGTAGTAAGAAGAAAGGGAGAGACGGCGCGTGACACACTTTTAAGGTGCTTTGGTGTCTTTCAAATCGATAAATCGTAGGTTTGACGTCTTGCCTGCGGAGTACGGGTTCACATCCACCATAGCAAGTGTGGCCGTAGTCCCGCTGCGATAGGAAGCGAACACGCTGAATACGCACTGATTATATCTATCTATCTCTATATAAATTCATAAAGCCCAATCTTCGAACATAACGCAATTCATCAAGATTTTCACTTGTTTTTCATGAGGAATTTTCTGTGTTAGCGCACCGTGCTGCAGGCTACCGTTCTTACCGCGCGTGCACGTCCACGGAAGTACTCCGTACGTACAGTTGGAAAAAGAAGGCGGGCGAGGGCCGGAGAGAACACCCCTCACGAAGCAAAAAAGAGAAAATAAAGACACCGGCTGCCGGCGGCTCCTTCGCCCTGCTCTTGCTCGTTGCGCTAGTGGGCTTGCCTTGTTTTCTCGTGCTGTCGCCTCCTGGTTCTTAATGGTGTGCTGCCGGTCCGAGCGCAGCTGGAGCGACATCGTGGTGGTTACCGCCCTCATCGCCACCACGTTCTACTCCGCCCACAGCTTCTACACCTACTTATTCCCCGATACGTTGTCGGTGCTCGCGGCCACGCTGCTGCACCCTTTTCATGATTTGAGTGCCGATGAACTTTTAGGCAGCAGTGACAAGCGCAGCCACTGGTCGCGCCTCTCCCCCGTCAGCATGTCGAAGCTGTCGGAGGTGCGAATGTGGGGGTGGGTGCTCTTCTTAAACTCCTGGTTCTTGATTGTGATGGCTGCCTGGGCCTACGTGATGGCGCTGCTGACGCCGCCGGGGCGGGTGCCGGCGGTATTCGGCCAGCGGGCCACGAAGAGCGCAACACTGGCGCTAAGCACCTTTTACGAGCCACTCTCTTATTCGGACTCTCTGGTGGGGCTTTACCCGCCTGCTGTGACCGCCTTCAACGCCCAGCAGCACGGCCGCCTGCGCACTTTTAGCGCAGCGAAGCCAGGGACCGGTGAGAATCAGGCGGGCGCTTCTGTGGCCGCTTCGGATGGTGGTGGCGCACCCTCTGCTAACGGAACAGCAAACACCGCGGTGACATCTGCAGTAGCCGCGGTCGCGGTGTCTGCCCCCCCGTCGCGGTCCAACGAGCAGTTCTTCTTCAATCCCCAGGCGAACAGCTACACGAGCGTGCAGAACAACTACCTGCACTTCTGCCCCATGTGTGCGACCTACAAGCCACCGCGTGCGCACCACTGCAGTCGGTGTAACTTCTGCGTCCTCAAGTACGACCATCACTGCCCGTGGCTGGGCCAGTGCGTGGGCTTCTTCAATTACAAAAATTATCTTCTGGTGCTGCTCTACACGTGGCTGCTGACAACGTGGGTGCTGGTGCTTCTAATTGTGGCCCTTTCTGTCTATTGCTATGACTCCCGAAGGGCACTGCTGCTGCGAGGCAGTGCGGCGGCTGTGCCGATAACGAATTCTTCGCCGGCTGTGCGAACTGGTCTTGGCGTGGGGGCGACAATTGCGGAGGAGCTCAACGTAGGCGCTCCGTCCTTTGGCGTCTTCGTGTGCATCGCGCAGTGCCTCCTCTTCTTCGCCATGTCTTCGTATTTGCTGCGGCGGCACTTCGCCTATGCGCGGTACAACATCACGACCATCGATATGGTGATCTTTGAAAATGAGCGCCGCATCGCGCCGTACGGCACCTCAGACGAATCGGATGAGGAAAAAGCAAACGACATCGCCGCTTCGTCGCCCTACCGCACACACTCAATCCAGTCGTTCGTGAAGAAGAACATCTACGACCTTGGGGTAGGGCGCAATCTGCTTCAGGTCTTTGGCGATGCGAAGCGCAGCGACCCCGGTGAGGACGCGGATGGCAATCCGCTGCCGTGCCGTTTCTACACGGATTTAATGGAGGGCAATGAGCCGCAGCATCGCAGCTTTGTCGTGCGGTGGTTCTTTCGCCTACTACCCTTCCGCGCCTACGCGGCGCAGCGGGTGTGGATGCCAGTGAGCATGACAAACCGGTCCGCGAGCAGCTCCATTCGCATGGCCGCCAACCGTCAATCAAGCTATGGCACAATACAAGGGAAAGGAGAGGGAGCAGACGGGGAGCAAGGGAAGGTGCAGAGCAGTTTGTTGCTGAAGGAGTTGGGTATTGAGGAGGAACAGCTGTTGGGCCTTCGATACCCAACCAAGGCGTACATGGGCATAACAGAAGTGCCGGTGTAGTTGCATCTGTGCGTGACCGTCTACGCGAGCATTCTGCTGCCGCTCGTTGAAGCGGGGAAGCCCCTTCGCTAAGAAAGAAGAGCATATTTGCCAATTAAAAAAGGCGAATGCCCCCCACTCCGATGGCGCCTCACATCACAGAGCAGAGAGGTGCTGCCCGAGCTATGCCGACTTTTCGTCTTTGGTGCAATGCCGTACCTTGTAAAGCAGCAAGATAAGACTACTTTTACCCCCGTTGCGTGTTCCTTTGGCGCGCGCTCTCTTTCCTTTTCCTTTGACACGGCACAAGCAAGTGGGGTGGGGCGGCGTGCGCCTTAGGGGATACGAGTCTCGAACTGGGGTGGGGGTGGGTCAACATGCATTGTTTGCATTGGCGACGTGACCATGGCTGCGCTTTGTGATGAAAGAGTGTATATATACTTATATCAGTGTAGTGCGTATGCTGCTGCGCTTAAAGCTTCAAGTTGTGAAATGAAAGGCGAAGGCGGAAGTCGCTAACTGAGGCAGCTTTGTGGTTGCGTGTACTCTCTTCTTTCCCTGAAATGACAAAACCTTGTGGGGTTTCTGATAAAGGCCGTGGATGGACATCTTTTGTGATGCACACGCATGCCTGCCTGCGCTGTAAGAGGCACGGCATTTATCTCTTTTCTTTAAATCGCGTTCTTTCGCAGCTTTGCCGGATGTGCAACTGCGGGGTTCTGCGGTGTGTCGCGACGTGAAATCGCTCGCTGCAACGTCTTGGGTGGAGGTACGTGCGCCGCTCAGATCTCTTTTTCTATTTTTCTTTCCGTCAGGGCTTTGAAGTCACTCTTGCCTCTTCTCGCTCTCTGACTCCTTACAACAACAACTCCCGCTCCTTGGCGCTCTCTCATTCAATATGTTCGTGCAGGTAGGCGGGAGTGCCATACCCACCCGTTGACCAACGCTACGTATTCTACCTTTCTGCTGGCCATAGAGCTCGGCTGAGCTTTATCTCCCTTCCATCTGAAGATGCTTCGCTCGCCTGCCCGGCGACTTGCCACAGGACCTTTTGCACTCAGTCGGCTTCTACTCAGCGATGAGAAGCGATACAAGGAACTCTCTGACATTCTTAACAGGGCGCGCACGCCGTCCCCGTCGCAGGGGACTACGCCGGAGTTCTTCAATGGCCACTTCCAACCAGGAAGTGGGTACATGGACCCTCACAGCATCGCACAGATGCAGAACACCTTACGTGCGAGCATGACACCCGAGCTGCGGGACAGCATGGCGTCGATGCTGCAGTCGGCGTTGCAGAGCGGTGACGGCATGCCGGGTGGTTCCATGGGCATGATGGCTTTTGGTGTGGGTGAAAATGAAAGAGGGAAGAAGGTGGCACGTGCAGCGAAGCTATCGTACGACTTGAAGACAGGGAAGGTAAATAAAGATTTTATGGAGGAGCAGCTGGAGCCGGATGACGTGAGCCTCCCGAAGGAGACCGTGGGAGATTACAACACCGATGGGGCAACAGAGGTGGAGTTTGTGGAAGATCAGAAGCAGGTGAAGAGCTCGGAGCCGGCGGTGGAGTCTATTGCGGAGGCTGAGATTGAGGTGGAGACTACTGAGACGAAACCTCTGTGAAAAATGAGGAATTCGCTGCTTTTGTTTTCCCGTATTGCTGCACCCTTTGGAGTGGCGAGGAGTAGCCCATTACTCCTACCAAACCCGTTGTAGCCTTCTACTGCGTCGTTGCTTTTCACTTGTTTTTCACACGATTTTTTGTGTGCGTAGCTGCATCGTATGCTGTCTGGTGTTCACGCTTTTGTGTATTCCCACTACAGTTTCAATGAGGCGACAGTAACTGTTGTGCGTCTTTTCCGTCTGCGCTTGCCGACGCGTTAAATGAAGGAAAGAACGGGTGAAATACCACGGGAAAGACAGCGCGCTCACACCGTATCTCTGTGAGTCTTCTGCATTCGTCAGCGTGAGGCTGCTGCAGTGCACCTCGTTTTCATCTCTTCCGTCAATGCGGGTGCTCATCGCTTTCGCATCCCCTTTTCTTTTGCCCTCATCTCGTCACTCCCACCGCACTGTTCCTTCCTCGCTTTTATTTCTGTTCATCTCCATCCGCACATTCCAGCAGCACTTAACTAACTCTTTCCTATCTTCTGTTCTTTGTTCTTCGCTAGCGCGCGCACTCACATACAGCCCCGCAGACATATGATTTTTGATGTTATGTGCTTCGCTCTCTAAGCTCGTTTCTTTTTTCTCTTTTCCTAGATATTTGCCCTACTGCTCAGCTATAGCGTTCTTCCGACGCACGTGCGCCAGTTCAAAGGTTTGATCCACGTAGCAGATGTGTGCTACGCGTGCCTTTTCTCCCCCTGGACTCGAATCGCTCTGCATTTCTGCTCTTCCCTCTTTGTGTTTGTCTCCCCCTGACATAATCCCTTTTCTCTGCGCGCGTTACGTTTTCGACACTGAGCACTTCATTGATTCCTTTATATATATCTAGCCTTTGTGCTCCACTTCTTTGCAGCCTCTGCTCCCCGACTTTCCTTTGTCTTGCATCCCGTTGCTCACATTGACTTTTCTTCTGAATTTTCACGTTTGAGGAGGGTAACGGCGTCGTGCCCGGGCCACACACTAAACTGCACGAGAAGGGAATCTTCCCTAGACACCATCAACAGAGGCGCTGGAGAAAGAACCCCGTTCTGCTCACTTGCCTGCCAACGCGAACAGCCTCAATTCTCTTTTTTGTTTATTTTACCTATATCTTTAAGCGTGCATTCGGTGTGTATCTTCCTACAGTCAGTGCGATGAACTCGACACTTGTGAACACCATCCGTGTGGTGTGCTGGTTCTGGGGTCTCTTTCCGCTCTGTTACTATGTCGCGCTCACTGTCATCTGCGGCATCCATCAGCGGTGGATCTCCTTCGGCTTCGCGCTCGCCACCGCCGCCGTCCTCGCCGTGTGGCTGATCTTAAACGGCGTGGCGATTTTCTCCGCGTGGGCGCTGGGCTGCCGTCGCCATGTCACAACAGTGGACCATATGACGGCTAACCTGCTGGCGGGGGGTGTCTCGAGAGCCCCTCCTCCACAAGTCAGTGCACTGGCCCCGCCAAGCCAGCCCGCGGCGTTCAGCAACACAGCAGACAACGCGCTCTGCTTCAATGGCTCGCGCGCAGTCAACAACACCGCCAGTGAGGTGGATCTCTCAAGTCTCCAGGAGTCGATGATGGCCACCGTGCAGAATAATGTCGACGGTGCCTTGCTGACACCCACGACGGCAGAGGCAAACGGGCGCGATGCTGCTGATGATAACCCGCTGAATCCAAAGGTATCGGTTGTGGCGCGTAACCGGCGCGGTGTCACAGGACGAAGGCAGCTGTCGATAGTATCCGAGGATTACGTGTACAGCGAAGTGGAGGATACCGTTATCTTGTCTCCCCCTAAGGCAGAACGACTGCAGGCACAGGTGCCCTCGAAGGTTGCCGCCCAAACACCACTATCTGCGTCGCCATGGCTGCAGATGTCTACGGGGCACCCCTCAACAACGGACGTCGGGAAGCAGGTGGAGCCAGGCAGGCTGGCCAACAAGTGTGCGAATGTGGTCACTACGGTACCGCAGCCGCTCGGGTACCCCAATTCCACTACTTACCTCAATGCATCGAGATCTGCGTCTGCTCGCGCGGCCTTCATGATGCCAACGGTGTCGATTTACGCCACGATTGCCCTCACTTTACTTCTTCTGGTCGCGTCGATCTTCTTCGAGTATGAGACACACTGTCTCATGCTGGCCTTACCCGCTCTCGCAGTGCCGGGCCTGTGGTCCGCTCTCATCCCTCTCGGCAGCTTCTTTGATTCTAGTCCAGCGGCCGCGAAGAGCTTCCACTTCGGTCTGCTGCGTTTCTTGACACGCTCGATCAGCATCACCGTTATTGCGGTTGCCGGCCTCGCCGTGTACGTTGCTGCCTTGACACTCGAGGTGACATTGTGGGCTCCGTACATGCCAGAAAACACGCCCATTCCACGAGCAATCCGGGTGGTCAGTTACTTGTCCCCGATTCCCATGTTTATTATAGTAATTCTGTTTGCAGTCAGCTCCGCCGTGCACGCTCGCAGCGTCACCCGTTGCGGCAGCAACATGCGAGGGGATAGCGAACATGGTGGCGTTTTCACCTATAGTCGTTCCAATGAATCAGCGGTGCATTTAAATGTCACAATGCAACCCCAGCAAGCTTCAAAGTCGCCGTTCCGGCCTCTTGATGACTTCGAGGTGAACCCCGACAGCCCACAGGTGCTGTCGCCCCCGGCTGCCCTATCACCCGGACAGGTGCAACTCGCGGCCCCACGCGGTTCCACCATGACTTCACCCGACTGCAACGACGTATCCTCGACGCTGTCTTCTATTGTGCGCTCGTCGATGAACAGCATCAGCTTCGTTCCGTCCAACAGCATCGTTTCGCCGCCAAAGACGTCGATTAGCAGAAACCACGTTCGTGCGTCGCGCGAAAACAGCAGCTGCAGCGCCGTCCAGCACAGTGCTGCCTTAATATCTCACATCAGCACTCTGCCACAGCTCAAGTCTGTCACGATGCTCTATCTTGCTTACCGCAACATCTACGACGACGACTGTAATGCTAACCGGGGCTCGTTTTGCCACACCTCTCCGCAGGTTGGCATGGCGGCTAATCGCAATCTACAGCAGACCATCTCAGCGAACTACGAGGCACTGATGGAGGCCATCGAGGATGCACATGAGCAGGACACCGCAGACGCCAACGCGTACTTTACGACTGCCCACGGGGATGCGTTGTGTCTCGTGTGGGGCCTCATGCCCTTCACCAGTGATCCGGTCCTTCTGGCAATTGAAAAGGCTCTTAAGGTTATGGAAGCTTTCCGGAGCCGCCCCAAACCGCCACCAACGTCCACGGATGAGCAGTTGGAGCTGGTGGGTGCTGTGGTGTCGAAACCGCATTCGCTGGTGGGTTTCATCGGCCAGGGCAACTACCGCAGCCTCCATTTCTTCAACCCCCATCAGCATGATGGCGGGTCCCAGCTGCTGCGGCGTGCTTTGGCTTTGTACCGCCGCCTACCTTCCGCTCAGAACCCCCTAGTGGTGCCGGATCACCCGTTCCGCGGCATCTTAATGAACTGTCGTGCGCGCAACAACACTGCGGACCGCATCTTAGCTCGCCCCTGTGGCATTAAGTGGGTGTCTCGTTCGACAACGAATAACACAGCAGGAGCTACAAGGGGTGAGCGACGGCCGCCGATTGGCATGACGCCCAAGTCAACGATCGATAGGTTCCCGGTCATGTACGAGTTCCTCGACCACGTTCAGGCGAAGGAAGAGGAATGGCATCTCGTCGTGCAGCGGCAGGAGCACCTTGGCTCCAGGTTCAGTTTTCTCACCGAGGCCACGCAGCTTCTGCAGCAATGTGATCCGGTCGCTGCACGGGAGACGCTGGCCTGCGCGGTCGAAAGCACCGACGCCGGCCACGATGCCGACAATATCACTGTGGCGCAGATGATGATCGAGGACATAGATAGGGCGACCGGCAAAACTGCGTAAGCGATGAGTTCTTATGTATTTACTTCCCATGTATGTTGTTAGCGACGTCTTTTTTCTTCTGGCTTACGTCTGTTTTCTCATGTCTCCCGTTCGAGCGAAGGAGTCTGAGACTGACATTTCACATGTAGTCGTCTTTCACCACTTCTCATGATCTTTGCTGATTTCTCTAGTATCACTTCTTCAGTTCTCACTTCAAGCGTTTCTGGATCTTTTCTTCTTCCCGTGCTATTACCTTTCTTCCTGCCCGTTATCCTCCTCACTAAAGCCCTTTTTTTTGTCTCTTCCAACTATTTTTGAACTATATTTGGATCGAAGCTACTCGCCACCAAAAAGAAAAAAAAAAAGAACAGCTCTGTGAGCATGCTACTCTTGGAAAGCCTATTTTGTCTTGAGGTCTCATAACAGGATCAGCGTGACCACACACTAGTGAGTTGCTGATGTTGTACAAACGGTGTAGTGGTCATACGATGTTAAAACTTTCGGAGTAGGCCTGACTTCCTTTTTTTTCTTATGGGCACATTATTGTCCTGCACTAATGGACAGCCCCTTTTCTTTCGAGTTCCGAGCGTTGAGAGCAATGGAATACACGGACGGTTGCCGAGCAGCTTCCAGCAGCATACAAAAAGACGCCCCAAACGTGCTAAAAAGAAATGGCAGCAACTTGTTGTTTGTGTGCAGCTATTCCGTTGAACCGATACCTGCGTGGACGCTCCGTTTTATTTTTTGCTTTCCTTTTCTTTCGCCTTCCTTATCATGTTTCTCCCTTGTCTTATGTTTTCTACAGAGTGCTTTGGCTGCGATTTAACTTTAAAAAATCTTAATTTGGAGCTACAGCGTTGATGTCTATTGCGAACATCAGCGCCCCCTTTCTTTCCCTTTCGTTAAGTGGAACCAAAAAAAATATGTATTATACTACATGCAATGGAATCAAAAAAGAGGAAAGATAATTTCAACTTAGAAGAAGTTCATTTAACTATATCTGTTTTTCTGTTTCTCGCTGTTTAGTGAAGTGTTGGGGCGGCTTCGCTGCAAACAAAAACGGAGATGAAGCATCCACACTTCTACGTAGCGCAGAGCTGTGTTTCGCTCTCTCGACTGTGTCGGTACTGGTGCAGAGCATCGTTCTATTTCACTTTTTAAAATCAAGTGCATTAGCCCGTGCCGTGCACGAAGTGGATGGCTGAGAGCTTACGATCTAACCGCTTGAGCATGTGGTGCTGCTTCTCGGCAATTTGCCGTTCTGTGCCGCGACCAATGGAAGGGAGGCGTTGATGTCTGCTTTCTTGCGGTTGAACTTCCAACACTATCCATTTCTTCCTTTACCCGCCTTCAATCACTTTGTCTACCGCATGTGTTTCTCTGCTTGTTTACCGCGTTGTAGGTGCTGCGATTGTCCAACGTGCATCGCCTTCACATTTGTTGCCGACTCATTCAAAGAACGTTGTGAATCCAAAAGAAGCACAGCAGCACTGCTTTCACGCGTATATGTATTGCTCACTTTGCCGCGTCACATCCTTCATACCGTTGAATAGTGCTTTCGTGCACTCGAATCTTGAATTTAGCTCCCTCTAGCTACCTATTGGTGTGGCTTCAGAAACCACAACTTTTGCTTTCTGTTTGTTTCTTTGTTTTTCCACTGAAGGTGTGAGCCAGTTCGCTTCGCCCGTTGCCTTTCCTCTACGCTCGTCAACCATTCTCTCAACTGATTGATTTGTTTACGAATCTCTATACATTCCTCTTATGCCATTCATTACAGGCGGCGCTTACGTAAATTTGATCCACTACTTCTGTCTCTATTCGAGTTCTCCCGCAGTTCTGAACGTGGGCCGTCTGCTTCAAGCGAAACGATTCTTCAACGACATCGGCAAACATTGAGCGCTTTGCTTCCTTTGCGTACTCAGAGACGTTTGCGCACTTTCTTTCTTTTCCTATTGATTTGCAAAGCTATTCGGGCTACACTCGTACTCCGGCACACATTAGTAGCACGCCAAAAGTGATCTTCCGGCTACAGGCCTCCATCCACCCTTACATGCATGTATCACACACACACACTCTCTCTCTATAGAATCTGGACTAGCGGGTGCTGCCCTTCGAGAGGCAAGGAAGATGCGCGTACCATCGCGTAGCGGTAGAGCTCAGAGTCGCACCATGTCGCTCGCAGCCTCTAGTCGAGACGCGCGGCCTCCCGTCATTGCCCCAAAACGCGGGTCATCATCTGTGCGGAGGCTTGCTTTAGCCGCCAATGCACCCCTTTCTTCCTCGGAGGCCACTCGAAGTACTTCTACGGCTAAGGCAAAAAGTAGCAACAGCGGTGCTAAAACACGGTCCACGCCTGTCTCCGCGGCAGCAAAGCGCATCGCTGCCAAGGGAGCGTCGCTGCGGATGCGCATGCCCTATTTACGACTCGACGCGCCACCCCTGCCCACCACGCCAGTTGAATCGAAGGCACACCTGTCTTCGCCCCCATCACAGCGTTCCTTCTCTTCTAATGCCAACATACATGGGGCTGCGCAGTGGGTCAAGTCGTCCTACTTAGCTATCCCAGAGGCCCTGCAGCAGGTGAAGAAGGTATGCAATGCTTCGAAAGACTCGGAGCACAAAGAGTCTAGCATTATGGCGGGCAGCACCAATGGCCGTGAGAGCCGTTTCAACCGGCCAGAGTGGGCTGCGGGCGACAAAAGCAGCGACGCTAGCAAAGATGCAACAACGGTGATTCAGAACATTGAGATCATTCAGGGAATGCTCTTCGCTTCCTTGCAGACGACCACGGCAGGGGAGGCTCTCGCACAACTGCCCCCCCGGCACGCCGCTGCCGCCGACTCGCTTGTCCAGCGCAGCAAATCGTGCAATTCGCCGCTGGAGTCGCGCTCCATCTCCTCTTTCTCCGGACTCTTTCTTTCGCGGAAAGACCGCCGAAAGGCCTGGGCCTTGTTGCTGCATAAGCAAACACACGCGCTCCCCCTTCTCGTGAACGCGGCTCGTTCACCGTTGGCAACGCGTGAGGCAGACGTGGAGGCAGCGATCTTGACCTTCCTTTACAATGTGCTCCGTTACATGTCGGGGGAGCGGCAGCGCAAAGCCGTGCTGCTGTGCGAGAAGCTTGGTCTCGTTCGCGCCTGCACCGCCGTGCTGCTGGAGAATCGGCGACGGCTTCGGCATGGGGTGGCGATGAGCTCTGCGCACACACCATGGCGGCGCGCCTGCGAGGCCGCCGCGCTCCTCTTCACTTTGGGCTACACTTTCAACGTGAAGCTCTCCGCCGCATTTCGGCTCTCACAGAGTCTTGACTGCACCCTCGCATGCGCTTTCTCCGTCTTCGGAGTTGTGGAAACGGAGTTCGCGGCATTTCAGCAGACCGTGCGCCTGGCTGGGACGGACAAAAGCCTTGGGGAAGCAGTAAAGGCTCACGCCTTGACACACACACGGAACGACACGCTGAAAGCATTGCGAAATTTTCAAGCCCGATCGCAGTGGTCCGTCACCGCCTTCTCCCACTTCTGCTTCGCGCTTTTCGTCTTCACCGGTAATGCGGCGTCTGCGAAGGAGTTGGGCAGTCGTGGCGCTGAGTTGTGTGCAACGACCATCGCCATGACCACCTACTTTCTCTCGCAGGTGGCGCCTGTGCTGCTGACGAATGTGGTGTACAAACGGCAAGAGGACACGCTGCACCCTACCGTGGGCCCACTGTTGGCGGTCGACCACGCCCACTGGGCACCGGCGTGGGTGGTGAAGATGCTGCGTCACGTGGAGCTGATGCTGCTGTGGTGTGTCGCACTGCTTCACCGCCTCGGCAGCTACAGTAAGGTGCAGGGTACTGTCTCCGCCCTAGCGCTGCGCTCGCACGTGCCGCGTGGATGCCTGATCTTCCTCGCACCCCCGTCGAAAGAGGCGGTACAGCTCGCACCGCGTCGGGAGTGCGTCCACGTGGTGCTGCTGCTCTTAGGCGCTCTTCTGAAGGCAAACCGCGTGGGGGTGTTGGCGGACATGAGTGACTTTGGAGGACTGAAAGCGCTCGTGACGAGTATCCTCGGCTTGAACGAGGCTGCGGCGCAGCAGTGGCACCATTACTACATCCAGCTTGCGTCCATGTACGGCTGTCTGCATCTACCAGCCATCGCTGGGCACTCTCCATGCTATATTGACCAGCGCATTCCCGCGTCGCTGCGCCGATTACTTCCCACAAGTCCGGCGGCAGCATCAGCGGCGGCGGATCATCTTGGCACTTCTGGGTCGAAGGACTTTAAAGGCGGAAACGACATCGCATGCGCCCCACTGCAGAGAAATCTGGCGGCCACTGCTGCCGCTGCGGCACCGCCATCGTCCCTCTACGCTGTGCCGCTGCCCCCCGAAGAGGCCCACGCGCAACACGACGGCGACAGCGTGTCCCTCCACACGAACAGCACCGGAGCGCAGGGCCTCAGTCCTGCGGAGAGGTTCGAGAGCGAGCCAGATGTCGTGCTGGGCCCGCAGTGGTTTCAATCCCCTGCATCACAAGGCATTGACCTGAACGATGGGCTTCTGTTGGTGGACACGAAGCCGAACCTCTTCTCACCAGAGCTGCTCCACGGTACTGTCGATCCAGCTTCCGCGCTCTCTGAATTCCCAGAAGGGCAGTTACCGTGGCCCTTCATGGATGTGCCTCCGCCCACCACCGCGGAACACTGGCAGGGTAAGTCCTCTCACATTAGTAGTGTCACTGAGGACGATCACTTTCGAATTCCGTTGAAAGAGGTCCCGCAGGAGGATCGGATACGAGTGTTGCGACATCACATCGCCCGACTGGTGCGGCTGGACGAGGCGGCGTGTGACACCACCGATAACCCGCACCTCTACAAGGTGGTGTTTGAGCGCAGAAATGGCGCAGGCTCTATCGTGGCCGAAGCCGAAGCTGATGCCGCGGTGCAGCCGAGCCAAGACGGCATTTCCTTTTTTTCTGACTTCGAATGCGGCAACTTGCAGCGTGCAGTGGAGGTGGCGGACAACGAGTTTGACCTGGTACTTGCCTGGGACACTGCGACGAACTCCTACACGCAGTGGTTCAACTTTGGCGTACGCAACTTCACGCCAGGCAAAACCTACTACTTTAACATTCTCAACATGGAGAAGCTGGGATCGACCTTCAATGAGGGCCAAAAGCTGCTGCTGCTGCATGTGCCGGAGTGCAGCGGGGGCAGCCTGAGCCCAGGAACACAGAAGTCGCGTGCGCCACCGCGCTGGCAGCGTGCGGGGCACAACATCTTTTACTTCCGCAACTCCTATGAGCGACCAGCGCGTGCGCACTTCTTCCCTAAGGGCGTGGAGGCCGGTAATCGACCTGCAGCCACAACAGGAGGAGGGGGAGGAGGTGCCGCGTGCCCTCACGTGTCCCCGACTACGGGCGCACCTCAGCGGTTTTCACCTGTGCGGGTCAATATCTGCACCCCTCCGCCGCGACTGTCGCCCTCCCGTACCCCGCGGCCGCCGCCGCCGGTTGTGGCAAAGAAACGAGTGCCTGCAATGCCTACCCTGTCCCCCGCTGGAGCGAATCACGGCAACAGCACCGCCAACGGCGGCAGCAATGGCGACGAAGGGGACGATGGAGGAAGAAAGCAAAGGAATTACTTCACGGTGACGTTTTCTGTGACAATGCCGTCGGAGGGGTCGGGGCGGGTATACCTCGCTAACTGCTTTCCTTATTCTTATACAGAGCTGCGGCAGCACGTATCGTGGCTAGCAGCGCAGACGCAGCACAGTACCACGAACGCCCTACGCGTGCAGTCGCTCTGTGTGACGCCTGGAGGGCTGGAGGTACCGCTTTTAACGGTGACAGCGCTGCACCGACGCGACTCGGGGGAGCCCTACACGGTGGAGGAAATAAGACGCCGGCCCATCGCGCTTTTGGTTGCCCGTGTGCATCCCGGCGAGACGAACGCAAGCTGGGTGATGCAAGGCCTTCTCGACGCCCTTTTGAGGCCGACAGCGGCCACTGCGGAGTGGACAGCGCTGCTGTGCGAAAACATTGTCTTTAAGATTGTTCCGATGCTGAACGCGGATGGCGTGATGATGGGTAACCACCGCTGCTCCTTTGCTGGCATGGACATGAACCGTGACTACCTCGAGCCGAAGGCGGAGCTGAATCCCGCCCTGTACGCGTTAAAGCAGCTGCTGCGCCATTGGAAGCAGGAGGAAGGCCGGCAGACGGTCATGTTTGCCGACTTCCACGGGCACTCCCGTGCAAAGAACTTCCTCGTGTACGGGTGCACGTCGGAGACGATTAGGGGTGCCACGTCTCACCTGGGCGGGAAAGACAGAAACACAAAGGGCCGCAGCGGTGATGGTGCTGGTGATGGTGGTCGCCGACGGCGAGTGCGGGTGCGTCAGACGTCAACAGATGCCCCATTAGGACCGGAGAAGTTCCTTGCCGTGCTGCTCAACCACCTCTTTCCTTCTTTCTCTCTCTCGCAGAGCTCCTATGCGGTGACCAAGGACAAGGCCAGCTCCGCGCGCGTCGTGCTGTACGACGAGTTCGGAGTGCGCATGAGCTACGGCTTTGAGGCAACCATGGTCGGTGGCCGTCTCTGCGTGCCGAGCATGTTGCTGCCCCTCGCCGATCCAGCGGGCGCAGGGAGAATGCTGTGGAAGGAGGAAGTCCACTACAGTCCTGTCGTATTCCATGCCATGGGGGAGGCGTTTATTTGCTCCTTTGCAGTTCTGTTGGAGCAGTGGATCACCGTCACCAAGGCAGCTGCAGCCACGAGCGAGAGTTGCAGTAGCAGCAACGGCAACGATAAGCTTCACAAGTGTGGCGCAGAGGTGCAGGGCGGCTGCAGTGCGGACGTGGTCCAGGCACTCTGGAGCGCTACTGCAGCGGCAGGGAGCGGACGTGACGCACCGAAGGGCCCGCTGGAGGAACTAGCCAAAGACATATCCTGCACGCCGCGTGCAGGTCCGTACGCGAGTGCCACCCGTGGTGACCGGCGACAGGGCGAACTCACGTCTTTGTCTCCCAACACCATCACAAATGGTACTGCCCCACATAGCGCTGTGGCGCACCCCCCCGCTGTGTCAGCGGCTGGGCAGCTGGACGCGCTCAACTACCTCTTCCTCGCCCACCAGCGTGAGGCGGCTGTGCTGGAAGGCGACTACGAAGACGCCGATGATGACGCCGACCAGCGCACCGTCGACGACAGTGATGTGTCGAGCTTGGTGGATGGGAGTGATACGGAAGTCGTGGGCAAGATGCAGAGGGCGGGCCGGGGGGAGAAAGGCGATAGCGGTGACGACTTGGAGGCGGGTGAACGCAGCCCCTCTTCCGCCCCCTCTGACTCTGGCAGTGACGACCACGACTGGTCGGGCTTCAATTCTTCTGAGAGCAGCGCAGGAGAGGACATAGACGTGGAGCGAAGCAGTGCCTGCAGTATCGACGAGGACATTCCTACAAACTTGTTTAAATAGAGATGTGCCGCCTTGGGGGCGGCGTTGCCCGATGGAAAACGTTGGAAAGACAACAACTGACAAGCAAATACACGTGCAGGCAGCTGATGGCGGCTTTGGTGCGTGCGAAGAACGAAGCGGGCGTGAAAAAGAAAATGCCTGCGGGGCACGCTTCATGTGCTCTTATCACATTTTTGTTGCACCAGGAAGCGAGTTGCTCATTCTGAAGATCGGGAAGTGGCGCTATCTTCCGTGCAACAGATTCAGCAGGCCGGCTCGTCGCTCTCACCGTGATGGTCAGGATATGTCTCAGCGAGCGGCGCCGGACCTTCATCTTGGGCGTACTGTTGCTGCCTTCACCTCTTCATGACCTCTGTTCTGTTTTTCTTTTTTCCTTTTTGCTCTTTTTTCGACTGTGGTACCGCAGTCTCCTGTTTCTTAGAAGAGAACACGGTGTGCATACGCGATGCAAGAGCCGTCTTTGAAGGGGCTGAGTGCTCCCGCGGAGCCCGCCGATACCACCGAGTACACGCCCAAGCAAAAGATAGCGGTGGCTTTGGGTGTGGCTGCGATTGGCGGATACATTGGCTACACGTTGGTGCAGTCCTACAGGGGGGAGCCACCGCAGGCCATCTGGACGCATACCACCGAAGCAAATGCCTCTGTTTCAACAGCCATTCCACATGTTGCCTTTGTTAATCTGCACGAAGAGCTGCGCCCCTCCGCCCGAGAGGGTCTTCAGGGCTGGCTGGACTTAGATAGCGAGGTGCAGCTGACGTTTCCGACGGTCATGTTCGTTGAGGAAGATGAGACGTCGACGTTGGCAGACATCGCTAGCAATGTGCGCCGAGCTACGCTGTTCGCACACAGCGAGTTGCGCGAGACTCATGAACATGAGAAAAGGTTCTCATCGCCGGCGCAGCAGCTGCGGCAGCTGTGCACGGTGGTGTACCGTACGGTTATCGAGGTGGAGGGGCAACCGCTGGAGGATTGGGATGTGGATGCGTCAGCGCTGCGTAAGTGGCACAGCAAGCCCTTCACGCAGCGCCACTGCTTGGGCTTTACTGTGGACGGGCGCAGCGTGACGTTGCTCATGCAAGATGTGGAGGGCGTCTTTCACACCAGCAAGCTTGTCTCGGATGTGGCTAAGCTGTCGAAGTCGGCGGTGCAGCACAACGGTGCTGCACTGCTGCGAGAGTGCGAGGCGCCGTCTACGGCCACCTTCGGTCGCTGGTGGCCGCCCGCAGTGACCTACGCCGCTGCTTCCGCCTCGATGATGTCCTTCGACTCCTCTACTAAGAATGACGACAAGGCAGATGTGCTGAAGTCATTTGAGTGCAGTGGGCATCCTTCTTCCCTCTGGAGGGGCCCGTTTTCTTTGTTTTCGCTGTTGGGGACCGTGCTGCGGTACAACCGACCCGATGCCGCCGTGTACCCCACATTGCTGTCGCGGACCGCACATATGCCCACTCCACCCAACGCGCCGCATGGCCTGTGGAGTGCGGTGAAGGGCTGGCCCCTGCGCCTTTCGTTTTTTCTGCTCCCCCATAAGCGCAAGAACGAGAGGAGATATTGCGAGCGTCAAAGTGCCCTCTCCGCAGCCTTTCTCATTCTGGTGAAGGCGGCTTCGAGCAACGCCCTGCCGTCGATCGAGGTGATGAAGGAGGTGCAGAACTACACGGCGCAGTGGGTCCGTCACTTTGCTACTATCGCACCGACACACGAAGCCGCTCTGGTGGAGTTGCAGCGAGGAGATGCCGGACAATGGGGACTGCGCGTGGACCTGACGTTTGCGCAGTGTACGGTGGTCGAGGCGGCATGGCTTCTGACACGCGTTGTAGGCCTCTTGACAGCCGTAGGCGTGTCCTTGCTGAACGCGCAACTTGTCGTAGTTCCGAAAATGCAGTCAAGCGCCTCGTTGCTATACCCAACCGCGGAATCGGAGGACGTGCTGCATTACTGGAAGCCGTGCAAGCTATCGCCATCAAAGAGCTTGACAGGTGGCGTAGAGGCCAAGCTGGGGAGTGCCCCTTCCGCGCACCAACACCCTGGCTGGGTTCCCGTTGCACTTTGCGCCGAGGAAAGAATTGGGTTTGTGGTTGCCCAACACGACTTTACGTCACTGTGATATGTGGTACAGCGTTCACCAACAGAAGGCTCATATTCGTTGTTTAATCGTTAAATACACAAAGTGCTTGCATCCCACTGCGTTGGAAAGGAAACCTGCACTTTACTATGAGACTGCGACCTTGCTGAATGCCGGCCGCATTGTATCTCCTTGGTGGCTGGGTTTCAGCTGCCCACGTTAAACTCCCCACAAGAGCGTTGCGTTACGGCGTTCTCTCTTTAATACATACAAAGGAAGGGACAAAATTGCAGAAGCGATGCGAACAAGCGAAATCACGAGGACAGCAGCGATGAGGGGGATCGAATGAACTGCCTTTTTTGTTTCTTTTCTCAGTGTTAGGTGTTTGCTGCAGCTGCCATTTGAAGCGTAAAGCGGTGGTATCGACGCGACTTTTGGTTTGGGCCGAGTGCGTCATCTCGATGTCACTGGCTCCGTGAATGAGCTGATTCCCCTCCCCCCACTTTTGTTGTGTTCCGTTTATACTCTGATGTCCTCGCGGCTTCAAACTTATACGGTTTAGCAGGACACACCGCTTACGCGTTCACTCCGCTCTCACAAGTTGCCTGTAAAGTATGCAGTGTGTGCAATCGCCTCAGTAGGTTTTACACGGTTGAACGTGAAAACCGCGAGAGGGCTACATGAGATAGTTAGTCGCTGCCGTAGAAGAATGGTGTTGCACGACCACCGAGCACTGTGGGAGAGAGACCATGTGCTCGACAGCGCATTTTCCGTTGAATGGACGGCAAAGAACGTTTTTCTTGTAGCCATCCCTTCCTATAAGTGCTAGGTGGGCTGTGAGCTGACCGCCGTGCTGATCCTGTGCTGACCGAGAAGATAGCCGAAGCTCTCAAGTGTGTCAGCAGGCAGTGCGCTTGTATCTGCGTCGGGAGTCCTATAACAATTTTCCTGCAGAGGACTACGGGGAGGCCATCATCTCCGCTGAAACGAAGTCTGACACACCCTGCCGGCTGCATTGGTGCTTCCTTCAGGAGGTGCTGGCAAGAGCAGGCCTTGTTTGTGTGGTGCGGCTGCGCGTTATTCGACAAGAGTCACTTCTAAATGCCGAGGAAGAGTGAATGCGCAAGGACGAGAGGGGTCGTACATCTTCCTGGCTGCACGATATTCATTAGCGTGCCCAAAGCCCTCTCTTATGCGGGGTGTAGGATGTGATGCAGGGTGACGTATATTGCGTGTTTTGGCTCCCTGGCGCCGCAGGAACAACAGCAGAGAAGACCGCGCGCAATCTAGCGAAGCCTCCGCCGCTTCTCAGTTTGGACGCTACAGTTTGCCATGCCGTATCGGAGCAGCCGGGCTTTGCGGTGCTGCTCTGGGATCAGGTGCATCTGCTGCGCCGCGTGCTCGCTTTATACCCGAGCGACAGATACGCTGCCTTTAACGCACAGATGGAGATGTATGAGCAACTTGCGAACGACCGTGGATCTGCGAGCTTGCTGGGCAGCGATAGTGAGGTGGGGGGCTATCGGTGCTGCGTTGATTAGGCGGGGGCTGGCGTGGGTGCGCCGCATGCTGGATTCCGTTGTGCTTCGCGCCGCCAACTCGCTCGCTGCGTTTCGCACCATTGAAGAAGAAGTGGAGCCAGCAGCAGCGGCCGCCGAATTATTTAGCTTCCCTGACAATTGGCGGGGGCGTGTCTGCTTGGCGGCGGGGCCCCGGGGAGGTGCTGCGCGGGGTCTGGGCCGGGAGCATTCGCCCACAGCGGAAGCGGCAGCAGGGGCACGAGGCGGGCCTTTACGACCCGCGGGTCTGCTCAAAGAGCGGAACGACATGCCTCGTGTGTGCCCAAATCTGCTTTCTGCGCATGTTTTTGCTGCTGGCCGGAGTTGCCAAGTGACGCGTGAGGCTCCGAGGGCATGTGGAGAGAGCGGTCGTGGCCACCACGGGCGATGGGCGGCAGGTTCACGAAAACGTGATGATGTGGACGCAGCGCATCAGCGGACGTGCGGCGTGCTTGCTCTCTCTGGACGTGGTCCCCGCTACCGCGGAGGAGGCGATGACTACGCCTACGAAGCCAAAGTGGAAGAGCGCAGAGGAAGCGCGGCTCTGCAGCCTTCCACATTTTACTTGCTCAAGATGGCTTTCTTCTGCGAGCTTGATCCTCATGCGATGAGTGCAGGATCTGGAACAGGAGGAACGCTCCTCCTCTTGCGGCTAAGGTGGACCTTTTCAGGCCTCGCGTACAGCGGTGCCGTCATCTTGCCGGTGGTTGTGGCGGAGGTTTGCGGTGTACACGGTCTCGTGGAGACCTGCCGTTTCCCAACGAGCCAACACAGCAGGTTGGCGCAAAGTTGGCGTTACGCGAGCGAGCACCAGTGTTGCTTGCACGCAGTTGGCTTTCCTCTATTGGTCAAGCATGATGGCCTCGCACAACATCTTCAAGCAGCATCGCTCCCTGGACCTTCTGGCCGAGGTCCAGCGTTCTTTACGACGCCGTGCAAGAGGGCTTCGACGTGTGTCTCGTGAAGGTGGGAGAGGAGGAGTGGGCGGCGCGACAGAGTTTCCTGAAGGAGGTGGGGTGGCACTATCAGCTGTTTGGTCAGGATGCGCTCCGCACCTCTCTGCGCTGCAATCCTCCCCCACCTTTTACGATGGACGACATCGCCCCGCCAGTGCTATCGACTCCACAGTATTGCCTCCATCTTGCTGCGAGCCGTGCAGACTTGGGACGCGACTACGGGGTTGGCGAGGGTTGTCCCCACTTGAGGCTTCCCGTATCAATTCTACCGCCCACAGTCCCGCTGTTGCTCTTCGCCGTACGCCCACGCGAGCTCTTTTCGGTGGCTGCCAATCAGAGGATCGCGGTTATCATACAGACAAAGAACGCTCCGCCCCCACAGATGCTGCAGGGGAGGTCTAAGAGGCAACAGAACTGGACCTTTATGCGGCTGCGCTTTCCCTTCTTGGCAAGCATTCTTTGCTATGCCTGGAAACGGCTATCGTGTGGACTGCGCAACACGGAGCGCGCGCTGTGCGCGTCACTTGTGCAGGATGGCGCGATGGTCCGCGAACCTGGAACGCTCTACACCACCGAGTGCGTCCTTTCCATATTTCTGTCCTACATGGCTCAGGTTCATGGAGTGCAGTCAAGTCGTGGCATCGGCGAACAGTTGGGCATCGCGTTCAACCCATCGTCATGAGTGCTTGCCGCTGTCTTCTAGGCGCTGCGGCAGGGCATCCATTCCATCTGGGGCGACTGCAAGTCGAACGTGCCCTTCTCCGCCGCGCCCTTTGTGCTCCCTGACTACGGTGCTGAGGATGGTGCGACGAGGAGCGTGGTGCGCATCCGTCCTCTCCAGTTGGGCAGTCGTGTCAACGTCGTTTTAACGTCGTGTTGGACGCCTTTGAGGTGCCGCAGGAGTACAACGTGGTGTCGGAAGCTGTATCGTTTCCGCTGCGGAGCGAGCTCACGGTGTAGTGTGTGCCCACCATGGATATGGAGTCGCTTGTTGAGTTGGAGGAAGGAGCAGGGAAGCAGCGGGCCAGGCGGCTGCGGTAGCGTCGATTGTGAACCTCAGCGAGGGCAGAAAGCTCGATCAGCTGTGCATCCTGTCGACAAGAGTTCTGCCGTGAAGACTGGCGCAGGCGAGCCCGCCCATCCTCTACCACCCGCTGCCTCGCGTAGCGGTGTTGGCCTCACTGCTGGTGAAGGCGGAAGAGTTGATGGCTGACGCACTCGCCCGACTAAACCTCGACTGCGACATCTTCGCAGATGTAAAAATGGAGCTCAATAATAATGTGGTGTTGTGCCGGAGAATAGTGTTGCAGTACCGCTGCACGAGCAGGTCTGGTGAGAAGAGCTCGTACAAAACGATCTCGTCAGGCCGGTTGTCCTCGGCCAACATGCTCAAGACGTTAGTCAACGGCAGCGCACACGGCAGGGAGATACAGGCCAATGTGTCGCTTCCGTTGCGCTGAAATGCCAGTAAAAGCGCCCCGGTAACGGCCTCGGAATCGTCAGATGATGCCGCTCAATTGCCAGACTGGTGCGCATGGGGCTGAGTTCTGGCAATGCGGCACAGCAGATTTCGCTTGTCTTTGTGCTTCGTTCGTGGTACGACACTGTTGCACTCTATATTACAATTTAGACTTACCCGCTGCACGAGACAGGCGCGAAGACCACACAATGAATGCTGCACCAGATCCGCATCTGGCACGATTCCGCATTGTATCCGATAAACCCTCACAAGGCATTTTCACTTCTCGGTAGCCGCTTCGGACGCCTGACCTTTGCGGACCTGTGGATCCACTATGACACTGCAAGGAGCCAATTTTTCTTGGGAAATGAGATGTTTGAAAGCACTGTCGACTATCTGCTGTCACCACCATAAAAAACAATCCGATGCGCGCGTCTGCTTGTTGGCTGTGTACTGTGGAACGTGGTATCCGCAGAGAAAGGGGGGGGATGCACTTCGTAAGGACTCTTTCGCCTGGCGCGCTTGTCGCCTCGTAGATGTCTCTTTCTGCGGCCAATGAAAGACGCTTTTATTTGCCTTCCGTATACTGTGAATGCTCTCTTCAAGGTTGCATATGGCTTTCGATAGTGCTCTACTCTGCTCGTTAGCGCGAAGAGTAGAGTAGAGCACTGTCGAAAGAGCAGGCAATGGGAGGCTGAGCTCTCTGACGGTTGCAGCGCGAAGCGCCTACGACACTGATTCAAACCAACGGCTTCAACACGAGTATTTATGCTTATTATGCATTGGCTGGCATAGAGCGCTGCGTGTTGTGCGCCTGCTCTATTACGGAAGTATGAGTGTTGCATTGACGTTCTCTCACTGATGGGTGGAGGCGAAGAGGAAGAGTAATGACTCGGCGCTTCGTGTGTTCCTTGACTTCCTACCTTTTGTTCTTTCATTTGATTTCACTTGCCACGCCACTGCGACCCTTTGAGCCACCTGTACCCGGTGCTGCCACTGTGGTAGTTGTACCACCGGTGCTGAGGCTTCATCAATGCTTCCACGAGGGTAAAAGACCTTTATTCGCTACTGTGATGTCGGCAATGAGTGTCTTAGGCAGCGCTCGCCTGTTAGCAGAAGAGCATGACGCTAACCCCGCCGTGACAAGCGCCATGGAGATGGAGGATGACACGGAGTGGGTGAACGACGTTTACAGCCAACTGAACGGTTCCCCGGTGCGCAACGTCGGGACGCGATGGCAGCGGTTTAACAAGTACCAGCTCTTCATCGGTGTGGTTTCACTAGCTATGCTGGGTCTCGGTTTGGTCTTGATGGTACCTCGCTCGAGCTGTGTGTCCTCACTGATTCCTTCAATGGGCACCGACTGCGCGTCTGTCACCACTCTCTCGTACATCGTGTCGGGGCTTCTCTGCCTTACCGGTGTCTTAGGCTGCCTGGCGAGCTACAAAGGTCTGCGCCTCGCTCATTCGACCTGCCTTGCTGTGCTGCTTTTTTTTTACGCCCTGTTGTGCGGAGTCTCAGCTGCGTCGGTGGTCTATTCCCGCCTGCATCAGCTGGAAAACCTCGAGGCCGCGTGGCGACAGCTAGTGGCGGTGAGGTCACCTGTGGTGTGCGACATTGAAAAGACGCTACGGTGCTCTGGTTTCGCAGAAGGTCAATGTTGCGTCGGGAGGCCTTTAATGGAGGATCTCGGGGCTTCTCAGTCAATCGCCCTCTTCGTGGAGCCGATGCCGTGCTTCTTTCAAGCAAGAAACGGCTCCACTTACGACGTCCACGACCGTAGCGAAATAACGTGGCCAGCTACCATGTGCCTTCCCAGCTGCGCGGAGTGGAACGCGAAGACAACGGTGACCTGCGGTGCGCTGCTGAAGTCTGTGGCCAGAGACTACTTCTTCCATTTTGTGTCTATTCTGGCGGTGCTGACGATGCTCTTCTGCGTATTGACATGTGCTACCATCGCGGGGGGGTTCTGGAGGCCCACCATTGACAGACGATTAGAGCATCGCTTTTGACATCAGACAGCCGCTATTTGCTGCTGCTTCTGTGATGGTGGACTTGGCGAATGAGGGCCTTTTTTCTTTTTGTATTTGGTGAATCTGACGGACGTTGTTTGTGCACTGCGACACCACTGAAGACGTGGGCCTCATGGGTGCGAAGCCGATTGCCGTTTATGTGTACGTTCTTCAGCCACCTTCTTACAGTTTCCGCGACAGCGTACGCGCTTCCTTGGCGCTTTTCAGTGACAAGCGAGCGGAGATATCGAGAGGAAAAAAGACAAAGGGTGCCAACTCAGCTTACCGGTGAGCTTCCGCGCCCGAAACTAGCGGGCATGCGGGGCACTATGTCGCCCGAGTGGTGAATCGAGGTGCTCACGCCGACAGCAGTGCGGTAGCGAGTACCTCCACTTTCAGCAGCCTCTCCAGAGTGATGGTCGCTTGACGCGAAGCTCCAATCTTTCCTCTCTGCCATATTCCGCGCTACTGATCTACTCTTCCGCGTGCGCAATCGAAGTAGCGCTCTGCCAAAAACGGTTAAGGAGCGACCTCACCAACTGAAAGCGTGACAGCTTCTTCGGACTCTTCTCTCACAACGCCCCTCATCACATAGTAGGTAGAGGAAAAGCAATCATAGGGGAACCATAAAGGCCGTTTCAGCAAAATTGTAGCCGGGTTCTCATACCGGGCACGTAGTGGGGCAAAGAGAGCACAAACTCCTTTGAAGCGACGCATCGAAAGCAAACGAATGAGTAGGCGTAGGAGTGCTCTTCTACGCTTTTCAATAGGCGCCCTCACTGCTGGCGCCAACACACATCCGTAAACTTCATTGATACACAACCTCTTTTCCGCTGTTTTTTTTTTTTTTGGGTGTCTGCAAACTGGTGCAATTTGAAAGTCCCAATTTCTTTTGTCCTTCTGCTGCGTACAGTCGTTTTTTTTTTTTTTTCGCTTTCATTCTTTGCGTGTGTGCTGAATTGGAAGGAGGGCCTCAAAATGCACCATGAGGAGCACAATGCTTGCTACCCACAGGATGAGCAGGGAAGGAAGAGTGGCCCCAAGCCGGACCGCTTAGTGGTCTCCGACACCTACGCTGAAATTCACGTTAGCCCCCCGGGAGGTCTATGCAAGTCAAGGGCGCGCATGCCCAGTCCCGGCCGCAGCGTCGCTACGGATTCTTTTTCGGACGGCAACGTCGAGCAGCCCCTCATGGCTCCGCTGACTTCCCCGAGCCCCCCAGCCGTATTCTTATCCCGCTCGTCATGGGTTGCACAGGCGTTCCAGTACATGCTGTCTGAGAGCGGGATGTCACTCATAGCCGCGTTTGTTCTCTTTCTTTTGTCTCTTGTCGGTATTATGACGATGTCCTTCATTGGGTCGCCCCGCACCACCGGCATCCTAAGCAAGCTAGGCGCGATGTACACGGACGACAACGAGGCGCAGCAGGCGTGGATTTTCAGCGCGATGCCGGCGGTGCTGACGCTCTTGGAGACTGGCCTGCAGATGATGGTCGTCCCTGCGTTGGCTGTGGGCCTGCTTGGAATTTTTGTTTTCGGCAACCCTGGTCGTCGTCGCCCCGGGTATTGGCTTACTGCGTACAGCTGTGCAGCGGTTTTTCTAGGCCTTGCGCTGCTTTCTCTGCTGTTGCGTGTTATCCTAGGCGGCAAACTGAGCGGCTTGGAGAAAAATATGAACTCTGTGCTGCACGAATTGTGGAACACTCTTGAGGGGGATGGTGCGCTGTGCCAATGGGAGAAGACGTTTCCCTGCTCCGGCTTCCATTTGTGCTGCGTGACAAACAGCACTGCGCTTGCAGACGAAGAGGACGGCTTGGCACAGTCGGGCGCATGGGCGACGCTGTGCTTCGTGACGCTGCCGAACGGGACAGCGGCGACGCGGGACGGCAGGGATGTGACAGCGCTGGTGCAAGCGCAGTGTGGCCTGCTGGGGGAGGTGGGCGGTGGCTATGGGCACGGGCGTACCACTGCATGTTCCCAGAAGGTCTCCATGTCGATAGCCGGGCGAAACGCTGAAAGGCTCGTAACCTGTGAGAATTACGTTCTCGGTAATTTAACGTCCACCCTTGGCTTCTCGTTGTGCTTGCTGTCGGGCATGTCAGTATGTAGTTTGGTGAGCGGCGTCGTGGCCGTCATTTCCAACCTGCAGCGTTCCCGCACGCCGGATTTTGCGCTCCTGGAAGACGTTGATGCGACGGAGTGCGCGAGTGCCATGCGGGATAAGTGAAAACGGTGACGGAAACGTGTTTAAACGGCTGCGTCTTCGCATCCGTGTATATGCATCCCTGCTTTCTTTTCTTTTATTCTGTGATAATGGTTAAACCAGGAAGATGGACAAACTATGAGGCTTTTCATTCCTGGAGGGCTGCTTACTTCGCCATAACTCCCGAAATCTGCTGCTGGTGGGGTATGTCGGTGCGTGGAATGATTAAAAGGTTTGAAACATACGCTCTACATTGACTATCATTGTTTCCCGTTCTAAGAGTAACAGGTTTACCAGTCTCTGGTTCTCCTATCAGCGATTCTCCTTTTCCAGTTTGAGTGCTGCCGTTTAACCAATGCCTCTCCGACTTATGAAGTA
Source organism: Leptomonas seymouri (assembly GCA_001299535.1). Taxonomy (NCBI): domain Eukaryota; phylum Euglenozoa; class Kinetoplastea; order Trypanosomatida; family Trypanosomatidae; genus Leptomonas; species Leptomonas seymouri. Next base: position 39,351 of record LJSK01000112.1, read on the forward strand.
GATGCCGCTGAGTATGGTGACGATAGGCTTGTCTTTCTATGGGCCAACATGTTTACTTTCATCTACTACTACATGATGGTGCCATGAATAAGAAAAGATATATCTTTATTTTTTCGCTTAGTCCTGTGGGATCTTCTTCTAATGTCTCCGGGCCTGCTGCACTTTGTTGCTGTTTTCTCCAATCTCGGCTAGGGCGATGTGCCACTGGAAACGGAGAGCCGACCTTCGCGGTTTTTGTGGCTGCCTCTTCCCTTCTCTGCTCCTTCTTGTCGTGCCTCTTTTGCTTTTTGTTGTTGACCCACTGACGATCGGCCTAACGGGATGATTAGACAGCCGATTCTCGACGTTGCGGGTGTCGCCGCGTTTATTCGGGGCACATGGCCGCTGGAAGGAGGAATGGAAACATGGAAGACTGCCTGCCGAAGAAGCATACTCTAGCAACAATAAGGCCGTATTGCTAATTTTTCGAAGTGCAGAATAACATAGGAGGCATGCGTGAGGAGTTGGGGTGGTGGTGGTGGTGGTGGTAGGGGGGAACACGGTTCGTTCTAAGCACCTCCCTACGCCATCTTCTGTGAAGGGTAAAGGATGCAAACGGGGCGTTGAGTGGAACTTAGTTTCTCGGGCTGCCCAAGGGGTGGAAAGACGGCTCGGTGTGCTGTTTGCGGACGTGTGGCGACATGGCGCCGTAGTCATATTGCTTCACTTTTTAATTCCCCTTGCTGCTTTCCTTCAAACATCCTCTTCAATGCAAACGCCGATATGCGATAGCGCTGCATCCATCATTCCAAAAGAGAAGATTAACCTGCGGTCAGGCGCGGTTTCATACAACGAAGACAACTTTGTCCCCCCGCAAGTCAAAAACCAAACAGAACTCTAGAGAGGCATTTCCTATGCCCTCGAAGAGGCACAATTTCAAGAACAGTGATGACGATGTACAGGGGCGTCTATGCGTGCAACACCGATCCACCTGTCCCACGAGTCTACCTGAAGATTAACTGCAAGAGGAGCCGCGACAGCTTTTTCGAGGATGCTCCAGCCAACCAGTACGTTCGCGTGCAGTGGGACGCAGCGGAGATGGGCGTCCCTCCGCCGCCGCTGCAGGGTGCACTGGCAGCAGGCACAAAGGTTTTGTTCCGTCGACTGCCGAACCCCGCGGTCAAAGCTGCGGCTTCGGATCTCGACGCTGTCTTGGCAGCATGCGATACCTCTGAAGACGCCATTACAGGAAACATGCATGCCGAGCCTGTGCACACGCACGTGGAACGCGTCACACAGGCAGGGAAGTGCTTTCTTATTGAATGCGGTGGAGGCGAGGCGGAGCGGCCGACGAGCCCGCCCGCCATTTCTCTCCCTGCTGCTTCGGCGCTGTACGTGTTGGACCCCCGAGCCAGCGAGCGAGAGGCGATGGAGGACGCTTTTGGCGAATTCGCCATCACAGACGAAGCGCCAACGGAGTGCGACACCTCGAAGCGTAAACGGGTGGCAACCGACAGCATTGCGGATGTTTATTTAGCACCCGTGCGGCGACTGTCACTTGACCAGGATCACGCCACTGCTGCCCAAACAGAGGAGGCAGGAGCCTTCATTTCCCGTTGGGGGCCAGTAGAAGAAGATGTGACTGGCGCCACGTGGAAGATGCTGCTGGGTTACGATGAGTTGCTCTGCGTGGAAAGCGCCGGTGAGGCGGCGACCGACCTTTACTGCTACCCAGATCACCGCAAAGATGACGAGTACGACAGCAATGCAGAGGACTGCTCCCGCAACGACTACCCCAACGACGTCGACGAGGGGAGTGAGAGCCGCAGCGGTGAGAACGGGGAGGGGTCGGAGTCGTCGACAGGGCGGCGCCTCCGGCATCGGCACGGCAATACAGCCTACGGGATGTTTTGCGAGGAGGGCTACAGCGAGTACAGCCTCAGCAGTGGGTGGAGCGACGACGATGACTGACGATTTCACTATTAAGAGCTGTTGGCAACACTGCTACACCTTATTTCACGCATGAAGGCGTTGACTTCACACTCGCAAGTGCGCTCACTCTTTCTAGCGTTGAGCACTTGACTGCCTCAGCACCTGCGTCTTCATGAAAGCGGGCCGACTTTGCAAACTCTTGCGCACCCTCATCGGCGCTGCCATGCATTCCTTCTCGCCAACGGCGTCAAGTAAAGCGGCCGCCAGCCGCCATTTATGGGAATGCAACCATCTTCTCGGCTTCTTTCTTCGCTTTTTGATCGATTATCTTTGACAGCTATCAGCAACGCACACGTATACGTACCTACGTACACACATTCATTTATATATCTTGCTAAGGCATCTCTGCTGCCCATTTCATGACGGTGTCTTCCCCGCCTGTGTTTGAGCTGCCGCAGCGCGGGCTTTTCGATGTCGTCGCGGCGAACGACGTCACGACCCTGCTGACTTTGGTGCGCGGCGACAATCCTTTTGACGTGAGCCCCGGCATGGAGCTGATTCGTTTGAAGAGGCGCAACGCACGCCAGCCGTACCCAGAGAACGCGGGTGTGATGGCCAGCTCAGAGGTGAAGATCGACTTGGCGCAAATCCCCCGCATGCGAGACGAGAAAGGCAATGGGGCAGCGCACGTCGCAGCTGGATTCGGCCTGTCGCTCATGCTGGAGATCTTGGTGGAGGAATGCGGCTGCGTGCTGGACGAGTGCAACGAGCTGGGCCTCACCCCTTTGCACGTGGCTGCCCTCCACGGACATGTTGATTGCGTACGCGTGCTATGTGACTTGGGTGCCGCGCCCGTTAGCACCACGCGCATCACTCTGCCCGCCAACGCTAGAGGGGAGTCTTTTTTTCGTGGCCGCACCACCCTCTTCCTGGCGCACTACGCGAAACAGACAGCTGTGTTTGCGTTTCTTGTGCCCTTCTACGCAGAGTTCATGAAATCCTATTGTGATGGGCAGTCGCCAGCACAGGTGTGGGAGGCGGCTGCGACGCAGAACACACCACTGCTCTCGGTGCTGCTAGATGCTTTAGAGTGCGTTGATGGGCCGACAGGGCTTCCCCCACTTGCGATAGGCCTTGACGTGGTGGCCGGCCTGCGCGACGCCCTGCCTGCCATTCTGACCGCCTCTCTCGCGGCAGACCGCCGTATGACATGCGTCCAGCTTTTTCTCTTTGAGCGGCTGGTCCACCTCGGCTATATCAGCGGTACCACACCGTTTTCAGAATCTGAAACGGTGCTCGATCGCATTCTTGGCACGTCTCAGGTGGAGGCATGGCGCGTGCTGGTCGAGGAGGGCGTTGTGGCACCAGAGAAGTGTGACACCGAGGCCGTGCGCAGCTGCGGCTACAGCGGCAACGGTGAGGCCGAGCTGCGCCTACTGATCTCGGAGGCAATAGCGCACGAGCAGTACAACAAGGCGAAGCGACGCTATGAGCGGAAGGGCGTCAACATCCAACGGAGGGGGGCACTGCTAAGCAGTCGAGAGGCGTGGAAGGCACTTCTCTCGGAGATGCGCGATGAGGGCATCTCTCCCGCCGAGGCTCTACGAAAGGGGTGACAGCCGATGGGGGCAGCTGTCGCACTCGCCGCAACACGAAGCACCTGCCGCTTGCGGACGTTTTTTTTTTTTTTTTGACGTTGGGCCGCTCTGCCAGAGGCGCATTCTGCCATGCATCGTCTTGGAAAAATTGTCCATGGGGCCCACGCAGCTTGAGTACATGTATAGCATCGTTGTCATGATGTAAGCAAGAGGATAGTGGGCTGAAGGCCCTTCAAGATTCCGCGTTTCGCATACTTAATTTGGACTTTACTGTCGTTTTGCGGTAGTTTGAGTCACTGCTTCACGGCACGGCAAATGCATCCCAATCCCCCTTGATAACGCTGCATAGCCTCTTTTCTCAAATTGAAAGGAGCGGCTTCAGCGCGTTGCTTCTGCGTGCCGTTTCGAAACGGGAGGTCATTCAAAGGAGCCAAGATGCCGTCTCGCGGTTGGGGGTTTAGCTGCGCGTTGAGGAGTTCCTGCAAGATCAGCTAGAGTTTGATGTTACAAGCTTTTGAGTTCACCGTCTCTTGCGATGGCTGACGTGCACTTGTGTGTGCTACATCGGGTTCGCTGCAGGTGCTATTGTCTGTTTAGGCTGTTCCCACCCCCCAGTGGGCTAACTTATCGTTCTTCATTTTGCATCCTTCTCTCCCTCGCTCGCCTGTGTTGTACTACTCACCACATCACTTACATGATGACACACAATGCTCAATCAACGGTAAAGCAAAAGAGGGCAGCAACCTGATCGTCTTTTGAAGAGAACGCAAGACGGTTGGAGGCGTGTTATATAAGCGGCTTCTATAAAGTGGCTCTAGCCGTTCCAGCGTCAGCGAGAAGTGAGGAAAGGAAAAATAGATTGATAAGGAACAGCGCCACACGCATCGTGCTGTCATGGACGAGGGCTTCGATGCCCACGTGACGGCGGTCACCTATGAGGAAATCCCGGCCTATGAAGAAAACGAAGCCACCCTGCTCAGCGACGACGATGCGCTGCGCTACGACAGCGTTACGGAGGTAACAAAGCTGTTGCGCTCCTCTTACCTGAGCGCAATGCTGCGGCGGCTAAGTGACTATGAGCAAACGGCCGTAGGCGGCAAGAACGCGATCCCTTCCGATGACCCGGAGTACCAGTACGTGTCGGACTGCAGCTCCTTGGTGCTTCGCATTGAGGTGGAGAAGAGCCGCGTGCATGTTTTTCTGCGTGCTCAGTACAGCGCACGATTTCCCGAACTCGCCATGTTCTTCTCTGACAGCGTCTTATACGCCAAGGTAGTCAAGATTATTCAGAACAACATGGACCTCAGCGGTGTTGTCGGTCAGCTGGACGAATTGATTCCTTCGCAGCTGCTTGTGGTGATTGTGGCGTGTGCATCGACCACCACCGGCCGCGACTTGATCAGCGAGGAGCTCAGTCGCGTTCTGGAAGCCTGCGAGGAGCTGGAGAACTTGGAGATGGCGAAGCAAACCTTCCTGGAGTACATTCAATGCTCCATGCCGCTCATCTGCCCGAACCTCTGCGCCTTCCTCGGCACCGGCATTACTTCGCAGCTCTTCGCCATCGCTGGCAGCGTCACGAAGCTGTCAATTATGGATTCCACTGACATCGTAAAGTTGGGCAGCAGCCGCTCCAACGACAGTGGCATCGCCATCAAGACGACCGGCTTCCTCAGCAACTGCGACTTGGTGGCAAACCTGCCTCCACAGCTGCGCCCAAAGGCGCTGCGCCTGGTGTCGAGCGAGACTCTCAACTTAGCTCGCATTGACGCCAACCGCCGCGCGCCAACCAATTATGAAGGTGTGCGGACGCGGCGACTCGTGTGCAACCGAATGCGGTCGTGGCTAGACCCTCCAGTGCTTCGTGGTGCAGGGCACAACATGTACGAGCGGCGTGGACGAAAGCGGCGACGCACAAACTAACTTTTTGGCCTTCGTTTTGTGCCTAACGGGGCGATGGCAGCGCTGGCACGCTGTCATGGTTCGTGTGACGGCGCTTTTGTTTTGTTTTGTTTTCGTGTGTTATGCCCTCGACTTTGTTCTGTTGGTGGCCTGCCATTGTGCACCGTTACTGTAAATTATCTTGGAGGAAAGCACTGCGCGCGTTACTTCTTGTTCACACGCATTGCCTATGGACAACATTAAGTTCTTCGAGAAACGGGGCCCTTCAACACCCCATGCAAGCGCTTTGCATCTTCAAGCCGCATGTGTGGCGTTGCGCGCTCACCGTATACACCCCTCCCTCTCTTATGATAAATCGCTTTCACGCATTCTGCTGTGAGTTGCCAAACGTGGCTGTGAATCGTTTTTCACTGTTTTCGCTCTCGCTCTCTACGCAGGCTGTGTTTCGCTTCGGTGTACGTACTTTATTCAGCAGAACTCACAGAAACCGTACCTGGGCCTTTTCCCTTTGCTTTCGCTTTTATGGGCCCACCGCCATAGCGAGGAACTTCATTGTGCTCCATCAACATAGATCCACTCAGTCCTTTCATTTTTGTTTGACGTCTGCGCTGTTAGAAGACGGGCCGCTTCTCATCCTGCGTTGTGCTTCTCTGCGCGTGTGTGCGAGCGAAGGAAACTTATGGAGCAGAAGCCTTTGGGGCCCTTGGCCTCTGAGATAGCGTCGTGCGAGGACCTCGGTGCAGAGCTGTGGGCCTTGGTATACCACCTCTTTTCCAAGTACAAGGATAACCGCGACCTTGCGGTGCATGAATTGGGGTTGCGCACGCACCGCGAGTATGAACGCGGCAACGGCGTGTGGCCCCCGCGGTCACCGGCGGACGTCAAGTACAGCGCCTGGTACACAGACATGTGTGCTGCCTACTCAGCTCTGAAGAAAAACTTGCATGAGAAGCATCAGGCAGATGTCGCAGAGGCGAGAGAGCTGGTGCTGAGCCTCTACCCGGATGGCTGCAACGTCAGTGAGTACACCGATGCGGTGCGGACCAGCGCGGCGGTTCTGCCCTGCACGGTGCCCTCCGATGTGATCGACTGCTTCATCAGCAAAAAGGGAAACGAGTTCCAGGCTCAGAGCGCCCACGTCATCACAGGCGAGACGCTGGCGAAGAATGTTACTGAGGAGCTGATGTTCAGCGTGTTGGTGCCGCGGCAGTGGTGGAGTGCGCAGTTTGCCTCTGTTGCCCGCGCCCGACGTGTTGGCATGACCGGGAGTCCGCCGACACTTTTTATCGAGTACGAGCGGCCGCCTGGTGTGACCCATGTGCGACGCATCCACCTCGGCTCACACCTGCGCGAGAACACGCCGACTGCGCAGCTCGCACGGCGGCTCGCAACCACGCATGAGGCCCTCTTGTCAGAGGTGCAGTTTCAGTCACTGCTCATTCGTTGTCAGCGTTTGATGAGCAAGCCCCCGGCCACCGCAGGTTCCTCCACGACCCGCAGCTCCCCTCTACCGGCTACAACGGTGGCAACGACACCGGCACAGCAGCTGTCAATGTCGTCTCCAGCCATTGCAGCTTCCAGCGAAGGTGTTGGCCGGATCACAAAGCCGCAGAAAGCGGACTTGGGCTTGCTCTACCGTGACCCTGAAGCAGCACTGCAGAACGTGGATTTGAATGACGCGGACGACGTCACTCTGCGAGAGTTCAAGGAAGTGATGAATGAGAAGTTTAAGGAGAATGCGGTCAGGCCTGGCGACCCACGATTCGTCTATGACAAGCGGCTGGATGTTGCTACACCGGCTCAGCGGAGCGAGTGGGATGATGACTCGGATTAGAGGCCACTGCAAGAGACAAAGAATGAGTTAAGCAAGCGTTGTTATCTGAGCACTGTTGCTACACAACGCGCAAGAGGCGGGCTCAATGTAGCAACACGTGCTTGCTTGTCTCTCCTCTGGTGGGACGAACACAGTTGACCAGGCATACGCACTGGCATAAGGCGGTGCTCCGGTCTCAAAGGTCGTATCCCTGCACTGCTGCAGTTTAAGTAAGCAAACGGAAGAGAAGTTTCGGCTTCTTCACAGCACGGAGGAATGAGCGGGAAGCCAGCCTGTTTTCACAGGCGGCGTTTTACACAACTGCTTCTGCGGCTCAGGGCTGCTCCATCGATCCTTCTCAACAGGTTTCACTTCTCGTTTCTCCTGCACGGCCGTTGCGCACTTGACTTTGCCGTCTCCTCCCTTTTTCGTTTTTCTTTTGGATGCGCTCAAGCGTCTCTATGCGAATGGCGTGTCGACTTGCTGTTTTGTTTTGTTTTGTTTTGCCGACACGCGTATCCGCTGACCCTCCGTCGAGCAGCAATACCCTCAGCAGCCAGAGCGTCACACCTGCGGTTCGATGCACAGCAGATGTACTGCCACGACCCCAGTGTGGACTCCTTTGCCGGTGAAGGCGAGGCTGGACCTTCACCAGGCGTTGTTCATGATGCGCACTTCGGCAGCTGCCGCGTGTGGCGCCCGGTTGAAGGTCCGCCTCTTCCTCGTCGTTACACCGCCCATCGGGCACCGCATCCTCCCCCTTCCCTGTATGCAACGGGAACGTCTGTCGCAGCCTTGGGCACACACGATGGTGCTCACGCGCGTCAGCCGTCTGTGCCTTTGCTCAACAGCCCTCCGCATCCGAAGAGCGAGCAACTCGCACGGACAGGCACGGCACAGATGGCACCGGAGCCAGTGCGGGCCTTCGAACGCTGCGTGTCCACCCCACCGCGAGGGCAGCTGCTGCGCCGCGGCAAAGGCGGCCTTGACGACGTGCTGAAGAACGCTCGGGCAGCTCAAAGCCTATTTTACAGTCTGCAGGAGCGTCGGCTAAAGGCAGAGTACCGGCGCTGTCAGCGAGAGTTAAAGGCGGAGCTGGACCAGCAGCGGCACCACAAACGCATGCTGGAGCTCTCTGCGTATCAAGAGGAGTTAGTCAACTTGTATGGCCCCACCATGCGCGACATTATTGCAGATACTTTCTTCGACGATGGGCACGACCCAGTGTTGGAAGTGCTGAAAGCAAAACGAGAAGCTCCGTCATCCTATCAGCAGGGTTTCCGCGCATCCCCTTCTGAGGACTCTAAAGTAGAGAAGGCTTCACACCAGTTGTGGGTATGTGCAGGCAATGCAGTGGCGGTGCCCCCAACTCCTGCGCAATCCCAAAGCGAGCGTGCGATTCGAGAGCGGGAGATGTTGCTTCGTGCGTTGGACGAGAGACGATCGGGTCGACGCACGCGCTATTAGAAAGCATAGTCACACGAAAAGTGGCCTCATCGCTTTGTAAGCTGCTTTTTGGCGTCGCTCGCTGTTGATTCTCTGCTCGTTGTTCTTTCCTGTTAGATGTGGTGCCTGTTAGTGGTGGCTAGACATGTGTGACTCCAGTGCACACGCAATCGTACAGCAGCGAGCAGTTATACTTGTGAGACACACCCACGTAATGTTCGGAGTTGCGCAGCTTGGAGGTCCTGCAGAAACTTGGCTTCGTGGTTGACGGGTTTACGTAACGTCCACTAAGTGAGGACAGGAGAGAAGTAAAAAGACGGATATCTTTTGGTTCCCATCTGCACACTTCTGTCTTTATGTTGCGCCCTCCACTGCCTTTTTATCCGCCTTTGTCGTTGTTTCACCCTCAAAATTACGGGCGCTCGCCACCTTCAACACCTCGGTTTGGCCACCATCGGCTGCTGCGATAAGATCAACAGAGTGCATCTTCCCCACAAGCACGCATCAGGCCTGCGCTTTTACTCGACAGCGTAGGGACTTTTCTCTTTTTTTTTTATTTCGACGAAGAGGCGATGGCAGAAGTTCAGTGCAAGACGGCTGTGAACACGCGCGCCAGTCTTGCCTCGCGTCTACCAAAGAAGCGAGTGGAGGCGGTGCACGCAAGCGCGTCTCTTCACCAGAAGGCTGAAACCACCTACGACGTCTCATACACGGCCTCGCCTACCCAAGAATTTTCTTCTGTTGCTTCTGGCACTCAAAACCGGGAAAGCAGCTGTAATCGTTCCCTGCAGACGGACGCGGATGCGACAGTAGCGCTGGGCAGCTGCGCGGGCAGACAACAGCAGGAGGAGGAGGAGGAGCAGCGGCGCGGGTATAAGGTTATCTCCTACCCGTCCTCCGAGTGGGAGTCAGTGTCTCACGCGGCGTCGCGCCACCTGCAGCCGGAGCGGCAGCTCGATTTCTACGCTACCGCACGCAAGATTGAACAACTCGACGATGATAATCGCGGCGGTCTTGTGGGCAGCGTGCAGCGGTCGCTGGAGATCCGCACGAAACGTGCCGAGGACGCGACGCTGCGGCCTGCAGCCCCCTCCTACTCGTACGTGCCACGAAGAAGCATTCCTTCTATTGTAGCCGAGGAGCGTCTTGGTGCGAAGCACAACTACCTGGAGTTGGTGGAGTGCACGCAGTTGAAGCCCAAGACCGAGGAGCAAATCGGCTTTTCCGATGCCCCGCTCCAGCGGCTACCGGGGGAGACACTTTCGCAGGAACTGAAGGTGCAGAGCAAAGTCATCACCGAAATGGGAACATCGCACGAGCTTTTCCGCGGCACGGCGAAGTACTTGAAGGACACCCCCGTGGGCTATACCGGTCATGTGCCTATGACGGACCGCAGCTTGGCTACCATTCACCACGGCGAGGACCTGCAGCGGCGGTTCGCCAAGGCGCACATAACGCTGGCCGAGCATGGCGGCCACGTTGAACTCCCATCGTCGGGGACCTGTATCAAGGCGCGACGGTGCAACGGTAACAAAAGACCTGCTCCGAAAGCGCTGCCACCCAAGTCGACGGAGTCTATCAACCGAACGGTGGAGGGGCGGATGCAGCAGATGTCGCTCTACGGCACTTTGGAGCGTGAGCGTCAGATGAACGTACGCGATGACGCGCAGAGTCAAAACTACTTTTGAGGCGCCATTTTTTCTTTATATCTCCGTTACGGATGTAAACTAGTAACCGTGAGCGGCGGGTCTTTTTTTCTTGGTCGATTGCTTGATGTCTTACCCCCTGTTCTCCCCTTTCATGTAGCCATCGTTGTTGTCCTGTGTTCATATAAACGCGTTTCCCGTAGCCGTCGCAACTCCCTGCACTTTTCACTGCTCATTGGAGCCGCTGAAGGCGCAAAATGAAACGATATCTGGTGGCATAAAGCGATACCACGGCCGACCTTTGCGAATGGCGAGCAAGCACTGCCGTGCTCCTTTTTGTTTTCGCGTTGTAGCGCCGAAACCTCTGTGGCCATCACAGAGGCTTCTCTTCTGTCTTTCATGCACGCAATCAGTGAAATGATGCTTCTTAGCGTTGCGTTTCCACCGCGCGGTGTACCTCCACGTCATCTTCTCTTGTTTCGTTTTGCTTCGCTGCCTGTTCGCTTCCTGAGGTTCTCTGTGCACACTGGATAATGCCGCTTTGCGCAGCAACGGAGGACTTTCCCTCTGTCACTACTTTTCGTTTCTACGTACCGCGCTATATTGAGCCTCTTCCTCTGTCATATAAGTTGCGTGTGCGTGCATATCACTGTGAGCCTTCAGCGCTTGCCCGAACTTCAGCATGGCCGGCAATCCCTTCTTTGAGCCCAGCAGGCTGCAGTACCAGGCGCCGGAGTTTGACAAGATCAAAGTCGAGCACTTCGCCCCTGCCTTTGACGCCGGCATGGCGGAGCAGCTGGCGGAGCTGAAGTCCATTAAGGAGTGCCCCGACGAGCCGACATTTGAGAACACCGTGCAGGCGCTGGAGCTTTTTGGGCGTCTCTTCACGCGCGCCACGACAATCTTCTTCAACCTGTGCTCCGCCAACACGTCGCCTGAGATGCAGCGGTTGGAGCAGGAGTACGCGCCGCTTTTTGCGGCCCACGGCGACGCCATTTTCCTTGACAGCGTCCTTTACGAGCGTCTCCGTGTTGTGTCCGCCAAGCGGGATCAGCTGGAGGAGGCGGAGGATCGCCGCCTTGTGGAGGTGCTGGAGCAGAAGTTTGAGATTGCCGGTGCTGCCCTTTCCGAAGAGAAGAAGACGACTCTGCGTGGCATCAACGCACGTCTCGCGACACTAGAGGCAATCTTTGGTCGAAAGCTTCTCGGCAGCAACCTTAACGGCTCACTGATAGTCGACACCGAGTCTGAGCTGGATGGCCTGAGTGCGGACCAACTGACGGTGGCGAACCGTTTTGCCGAGTCACTCGGTCACCACGGCAAGTTTGCCCTGAAGCTGCTCAACACAACACAGCAGCCGCTGTTTGCATCCCTCAAGAGCAGTGAGACGCGCCGCCGCCTGTACGAGGCCAGCGTGAACCGTGCCTGCCTCAACGACGACAACGACACCCGTGCCACCGTTGAAGAAGTCTTGCGCTTGCGGATGCAGAAGGCGCAGTTGTTGGGCAAGGCGTGCTTTGCAGACTGGAAACTTCAGAACCAGATGGCGGAGCGTGAGACGGCAGAGAGGCTGCTGCGGGATTTGGCACCGCCTGCGATGGCCGCCGTGGAGCGCGATGCGGCAGAGATCCGTGCGCTGATCGCGGCACAAGGCGGCGACCTTACCCTGGAGCCGTGGGACTGGGTTTTCTACTCGGAGCAGCTCCGCAAGCAGAAGTACGACCTGGATGAGGCGGAGCTCACGCCCTACTTTGAGTTGCAGACGGTTCTCGAGAAGGGCGTCTTCTTTGCGGCACACCGGCTCTACGGCATCACGATGGAGCGGCGCACCGACCTGCCCGTCTACGACCCCGATACACTTTGCTACGAAGCCTTCGACGCTGACCACACGTCGCTGGCTCTCTACTACCTGGACCCCTACGAGCGAGCCAACAAAAAGGGCGGGGCGTGGATGACGTGCTATACTCTCCAATCAAAGCTGTTGCAGCAGCGGCCGGTGGTGTTCAACGTAATGAACGTGCCGAGGCCAGATCCCGGCAAGCCTACGCTCCTGTCGCAGCGCAACATCATCACTCTTTTTCATGAGTTTGGTCACGGTTTGCATGGCATGCTGAGCAATACAAAGTTTGCTTCGCTGGCTTGCACCAACGTCCCACGTGACTACGTGGAGTTGCCGTCTCAGGTGAACGAAAAGTGGGCTCACTATGACGAGGTACTAAGGCATTATGCCCTCCACTACCAGACGATGGAGCCGATTCCTCAGCCGCTGATCCACAAGATGCAGGCTGCAGCAAAGTTTGGTGGCGGCTTCCAGACGCTGGAAAACATCAAAGCCTCGGCCTTGGATCTCTATCTACACTCCGTCACGGAGGAGCGGGACTTCCGGCCAATTCCAGAGATGGAGAGGGCATCAATGGAGCGCTTCCAACTGGGCGTACCTGCCGTGCCGCCGCGCTATTTCACGGCGTACTTTGCCCACATCTTCCAATGGGGCTATTCTGCTGGGTTTTACGCGTACACCTGGGCGAAGCTGCTAGACTGCGATGCGTTTGAGTGGTTTCTCGAGCGCGGCGGCCTCACCCGCGAAAACGGCGACCACTTCCGCAAGTGCGTCTTGTCGGCTGGCAACACTGTTGATTTGAATCAGGCGTACTTCAGCTTTGCGGGCCGCAAGCCGGGCGTGGGTCCTCTGCTGCGCAGCCGCGGTCTCGTGTAATGGAAAAGGTGGAATAGAGAAGAGCACAGACAGCGTTCACCTCTCTCTTTCTGCTGTGGGTGAAATCCTTTTCTTTTTCCCTCTCGTAGTCCAAACCGCCGATACCGTTATCGTTCAGATTGCTTGCGTTGTTGCAGTGATTCACTAAGAGTAGTGCTGTTGCCAGCAGCAGCCTTGTACTCCTTTTTTTGGCGCATTGTTACAGTGCCGCTTCAGCAGACTACGTCACCAATTGCACACGCGCATCTTCACTGTGGAAGTATCTCGTTGTGCGTCTTCCTTTTTTCCCTTTTCTTTTTTCATGGGCAGCTGCGCCGCCAACGTACTGCCCTGATGTTACGTTTTCTGCCGTTGCCAGTTTTGCCCTATTTACGCGATATTGATGTGCAGACCCTGGATGCGCTTCAGGCGGGCTCGCTCTTCATCAAATGCATGCTAGACAAGCATAAAGCCGCTCTTTAGAGGATGAGCTACATGATCGCTCCGGGCTTGATGAGCCACTTCTATCCACATGCAAAGCAAGAAATGCGGTCTTTGCCGCTCAGCATTTCGTTTTTGAGGCGACTCCCAACACTTTTCTTTGGTCTATTTCCCGTGTGGGCTCTTCTCTCTCTGTGTGTGCATCTCCCTGTGTCAATTCTGTCAACAACAAAGAGGCGGCACGCTGGTGTGTCGAAGAACTCGGCTGTTGCTTCTCTTGTGACTTTAGATAGACGGAAGCACGGAATACGTCGATTCTTCGACTACTCAACCTTACGAACTCCCCTGCGCGTTGGCCACCCGCCGTTCATTTATGCAGCGGGCTTGTGCAGCTATCGATTGCCATTCTCATCGTTCCATCATTCCAACAGACAACTAAAATCAGATAAAAGCGAGGGATTTCTACACATTTTTGGGGGGCTCTTTCTGAACTTTCTTCCATTCTTCTTCATGCTCCTGTTGGTGTCGAAGATTTTAGTGGCGTGGTGCATCACGCTGGTGAGCGCCATTGGCGTGTGGCTACCCGCTTTTTTTGTCAGTCGTAGCCACGATGAGTTGCTGGCCGGAGCCGGCGCCCTCGCGCACGGCAAGAAGGCGCCGTTTGTTGCGTTGTCCGCCACCACTTCGTGGTGGCTCTCTTTGACAAACTGCGCCTCTGCCGGCATGCTGCTCGCTATGGCGCTGCTGCACTTCTTTCCCGAGTCGTTTGAAGCTGATGCGTCGGGAGTCCCGCCTGCACCAGCGTCTATCTGCTTTTGGATGCTGATTGGTGTGTTGGTTCCTGCGTTGCTTGAGCGGATGATGAAAGGGGATGGGAGCCACAGCCACGGTATTCCCAACGGGAGCGACGGCAATCACTTGCACGGCGAGAAGGGCAGTCGCAGTAGTGGTGAGGTGCTGTCCACGGCCACGCTTTTGATTGTATTGATGTGCTTCCACGGCGTGAGCGAGGGGCTGTTGTTGGGGTTGGAAGAAAAAGTTGTCGCACTGTGGAGCTCTGCGTTGCCGCTCTTTCTTCACAGGTTTTGCGACGGTCTCGTCATTGGTGTGGCTGTAGTGAAGGAAACTGTTAACCAGTCAGCAGACTCACCAGGCCTTCTCGCAACAGAGACGGAGGGAGACCTCGTAGAGAGGGGTTCGCGCTCGTCGATGCGGTTCTGGAGGTGCGTGTGCCATGGCCGCGTGGTTGTGTGGCTGATGCTGACTCCTATCACGATGGTTTGCGTTGTGCTCTTTGCGTTGGCGACAAAGAGTAGCGCAAAGCTGCCGGTTGACAGCAGTATCCCCACACAGTTGCCGACGGTGCCGCAATCGTCTTCAACGTCCGTCTCGCCTTCAGCAGTGGTGCAGGCTGTGGGCAGCGGCTCGTTTGTCTTCATCGGCCTCGGCATCCTGAAAAGCGAACGTGTGAAGGGAATTTCGGCCAGTGCTGCGTTGCTGGCGGGCGTCGCGGTGACCGGCAGTCTCTTCTTCTTCAGTAACGGTGCACATTGAGAGCACCCAAGGTGCCTGCTGTTATGTGTGTCTCTCTCTCTGCATGTGTGGGTGTGTACGCGCTGTTGCTAACGCTTATTTCCACTCCAGCATTTGTGGTGGTGGTTCTGCTCCGCTTGCTTTCTCTTTGTTTTACCTTCGATCTTGCTCTGCACTTCTCGGTGCTGTCCTGTTACTCCCTCTGTGGGAAATCTGTGTTTTGCTTGTTATGCGCTTAACTCCCATGCTTTCCCTGCCGGCTTTGCAATGAGCGCGTCTTCATGACCTTTAAAAGTAGAGCAATGCGGCTGATGAGTCCCTGCGCAGCTCGTTAGAGGAAGGAGGTATACATTGAAATTTGTATTTCAGTGCGGGTGTACTTGTGCCTTGTCTCTGGGCTCCGTAGTGCCATCACAGACACTTTTTCGCTGCTTATCACTTGCTGCCTGGGCGGGTAGAAGCCGGCATTGCTTCTTCACTCCCCCTTCTCAACTTCTTTGTTGCTGTGAAGCTACCATCAAGCTGCTCTTTCGAAAGGCAGTGCCCCAAGCTTTTTTGCTTGTTACGCCAACGCACAACTCGCCTTACCCTTCCGGGGGCCTCATCAGCACTGCTTACATATTGTACTGCTGAAAAGGAAGGCAGTGGCGAACACATGTGCGTGCGAACGGTGCTTTTGTAGGAATCCGGGAAAGCCACGTGCTGCACCGGTGGTCTTTTATGTCACCGCAGATTCCCCTAGGGGCACCAATAGATTTAGCTAAGTATAAAAGTAGCAAAGGAGAAGATGCAGCAGAAAGTTTTTCGAGCCCAACCATTGCGCTCCAGTGCCGTAGTACGCTACCTTAGCAGCTCTTTCGAAATTTTCCACTTTGGTGAGGACGTAATCCAGGCCCCCGGCGCTCTGCTGCTGCCACTGCTTCTGCGCTGCACTGCTCAGTGGACATTTTCGAATGCAATTTCGCAGCAGCCGTTCAGCTGTGTCACCTCACACACCTCACACATTTATCCCAAACCCAGTGAAATGAAAGTAGTTTGTCGCCGATACGCTTCCGTGTGCCCGCCTCACGACGGAATGTTGCGCCGTTGGCGGCTCCAAGCTGAAACTTTCCGGGCTCTCCACCTTCGTTGTACCGCTTCTGGTCTGGAGCAGAAAGGCCGCGACGTTTTTGAATGCCGACAAAATTGGTACCAGCGCCAGCTGCAAGCACAGACACTGTTCCCGGTAGACTTAATTCCGCTCGCACAGCGCTTGCCGTTGAATCGCTCGTCTCCTCCGCAAGGGAGGAGAGCCACCCGTATTGAAAGCCAGATGGACAATGATACGGACGCAATGACGGATGCATTTATAAGCTGCTGCGACTCTCCCCTCTGCGATGCGAAGGTGCTGCGATCAATCTTTGTGCAGCTCTCCGGTGAACAACAGTGCTCGATACTTTCGAGATGCTTATCGTACGAGTCGCACGGAAGCCTGCCGCTTATCTGTCAATGCACGGAGGAGGCATTGAGTAACCCCACCTTCTCCCCAGCGCACTGGATTCGAGTATTGTCGAGCGCCAACGCTGGTGCCCCTGCGCATCCGATCCCCGTTATTGCGATTTTTAAGAATGTCTTTTCTTGCCGTACAAGCGCGTTTGCGTCCACAGACGACGCTCGCAATTTCATAGCCACTGCACTCTCTCTGATGGAGCGTCAGAGGGTGCCTTTTGAATCCATTGTGGACTGCTTGAAGGCGTGTGGCCTCCATTACGAAGCCTGTGCCTACGCGTCCCCATCGTCTTCTTTTGCCCCGTTTCCCTTTCCCTCGTCGTCCTCCGCTGGGGAGTTGGATGGGTGGGGCTACGGTCCTGTCCTTCACTCGATGTGGGCGCTACCGAAGCCTCCCTTGAAGTGGTTCAGCGCCCTGCGAAGTAAAATGCCTCCTGCTCTGCAGCGCTACTCCACCCTTACTCTGCTCCACGCAGCGCTTCGCAAGTGCGGTGGTGTTCTGTGCGCCGAGGACGACGTTTGGCGCCACTTCACGGCAGAACTGCTCAGCCCATTGGAGGCGGCGAGTGCGCTCCACTTTTTGCTCTTCCAAGGCAACACGTTCACGTCTCGGCTCTTGTTGGACCACTGCCACACCGCGCTGCAAGTTCTTACACTCATGCGCTACTCTCAGGGCGCGGAGCACACCCTCACTTTCCAGGCACTGGAGAAGCTTCTGTCGATGCGAACAGGGGAGCGTGTCATTGTGCATCTTGGCCTGGAGTCATGGAAGAGGCATACGCAGTTTGAGCTGATCTTTGATGCCCAGGGGGGCAGCTGCGAGGCCAGTACGAGGCAGCCAGAGCTGCGCGAGGGTCACGAAGCGGGGCTGCTCACACAAACACTGCCTCTCGGTCCCCACGACCGAAATCTTCTTCAGCAGTACCTGCGCCTCGCCCTGCCGCACAGTGTCCTGGTGAGGGGGGAGCGCTCCCTTGCTCAGGTGCTCGCAGCCATCCCGTCCAGCGCCGTGGGACACGTGGCGAATTCACTGCCCACGATTCACAGCGACGCGCTCTCGTGGTGGGCCTCGCTATACTTAAAGGGCCACAACGTGGATGGCGCGTTGGCCGTCCTGGCCGTCATCGCGGCGCGGGGCTGCCTGCCGCACATGGTGGTGCTGGTGGAGCTGCTCGAGTGCACGCAGGGCAACACGGAGAGCTTTGCACACAGTGTGAGGATGCTCGAGCGGAACTTTCCGGACGTGTCAGATACGGTACTCCGCGCCTTCGTTGAGCGGACCGTGACGTGGACGTCCATGACGCGTGCCACGCAGCCGTCCAACGCCACGGCGCAGGCCGTGCAGACCCTCAAGTCGTTTGCGATTATGAGCCTCCCGAAGCTCTCTGCGCAGCACCTCAAAGAAATCGCCGCGCACGACTCACCCGACGCGGTCCACGCCGTATTGGCCCTGGCTAGACGGCAGTGCAGCTCTCCTGGACGCACGACGAAGACCATCCCGCTCGACGTTGCAGCCATTCGCGGCATCGCGGCGGCGGGCCGGCTGCTAAAGTACCGGGTGCGTGTCTCCGTTGTTGCTCTCGCTGAGGGTGACATGTACGTCGGCTGGTGGAGCTCCGCCTCCCGTCCACTGCAATCGCTAACACGTCTTGCCTACTCGTCACAGGACCTCTCGCTGTGGCCGTGGGTGGAGCGGGAGGCGCTGACTTGCTCGTTCCAGCTTTCAGCGAGTGAGCTGCACAGGTCGGTTCGAGTTGTGGCGCTGGGCAGTCGAGACCCAATGAAAGCTGTAGCTGTCTGGAATGCGGTTAAGGAGAGGATTGGGCACGGGAACGAGGGGCGGAAGGCGAGCCGAAACGTTTTGCGGGCAATGGACAACAGCGAGGCCTACACCCTCGCTTGTGTGTATGCCGTGTGCTTAGCTGAGGGGCAGATGCAGCTCGCCCCTCACTTAACACACAGCCGTAACAGCAGCTCACAAATACCACCATTGCTCGCTGCCCTGGTAGCTCTTCGTACGGCGCCCCTTAGGCTAGAAACGGAAGCACGCACGGGCACGATGCGTTCGAACAAGACAGACAGGCGCTCCGTCCTTGGTAGGTCGAAGGGCACGCTTCGATGGCGCAGAGCTCAGAAGAGGGCTGTGCGGAAGACAAAGTGCAGCTTGCTGTTGCGTCTTCCGACTTCGCTGCAGCGTCTTGTTCATGCGGCCGGACCCGATATTGTGGACTCATTCTCGATACCCGAGGGCTACGAAGCTTGTGGGAGGCGGCAACCGCCAGAGACGTAGAGGGGCGATTGCGCTGTGATTGCTTGTTTTCGATCTATAGTGTTCTGCAGCGTCGTTCAGCGTTTCCAGTCACTGTGTGTGGGCGACTATTGCATGCACCTCTCTCTGTCTCCACACAACTCTCTACGGGTGGTGCTCTAATTTTCTCTAGCGGCCTCTCCAGAAAACAAAACAAAGCAAAACAAGTGGACCCTCTGTGTGCTGAGTGCCTTCTGCTAGCGGTAGCGCACCTCGTTGCTGGTCGCTGAGAAGTACAATGGGGGCTCCTTGCGGCTTTCCCGTTCTGTTACGGCAACCGCTCACACATCTGAAGTCCTTCTTCGTGTCTTCTCACTCTCCCGCTGGTTCTTCTTACATCCCATGACCTTCGCATCTTCCTTCGTTTGGCACGGTGCACTGGTGCTCTTAAAGAAGTGAGCGTACAGCGGATCAATCGACAGGGTTGTACGCGTGGGCTTGGCGCTTTAGTGGTTTCACACATAGCCAGAAACAGCAGAAGGCATGTGGCGGTCTCGGGTGTGCTTGGGTGGCTTCACCATGAAGTACAAAAGAGGCACCGGCCTCTGGGATGAGGACCACGTGAATGATTTCAATGCGAACAAGTACATGACCGCGCGCTCCACAATGCGCTGGTACTACGGAATGGAGCGCCTGCAGACACGCAACACCCTCAACGCACGTCGTGGCACGCAGAGCTACAACAACAACATGGGGCTGCACCACAGCGGCCGCGGCGCCTTCGAGCGTGAGTTGGAGCGCCGTGGGATTCCGGTGGACAAGTATCCGCTTACAACCACCACGGGTGCGGCGCGTGTAGCTGAAATGGTCCTGCTGCGCCGCGCAGAGCTGGAGAAGCACGCGAAGGTAGCGCTGGAGCATCAGCGTGACAAGCTGCGCCGTGATACACCGTCAGATTGGTACGACGAGACGGACGGCCCCCTTAATCCGCGTTTTCTGGCGAGTATGCAGAGCAACTACACGAAGACCATCACTGAGTTGCTCAATGAGCCCATCACACATGCGTGAGATGTTCTTTTTACTGACAGTTGTTTTTTTAAACAGGTGGCTATGCGGTGGTGCTGTTGGCGCGGTGCTGCGCCGCGCTGTACTGACGAAGGGGTTGTGGGTGGTGGGAACATCGACTACGACGCAGACACGAAAAGCAGAATTATGAACGAGGGCGTGTGAAGAAACCTCTCTGCCCACGCGGCAAAGTACGGCGGCCTCTATGAATCCCTCCATTTTATTCTCCCCTGTGAGCATTGCACCTCGCATGCCAAACGCTCTATACGTGCGACTTGGCTTATCCACTGACTTCTCAGCAGCTGCGGTGCTTTGCGTGATGACGCGTTGAATTATTCGCCTCTCATTTTCGTCATTACACGACATGCATGCGCCCTCTCCTTCTTTAGAGCACGTTTTCTTCCCTGATATTGCGAAAACGATAATACAACACCCCTGTCAACGGAATTTTCAAACGGCTGATTCTGAACGACAACCAAAACTATGTTGGAACGACTGTAGTGTTTCATCGATAGCGTCTGCACACTTGAGGCCGTTTTATATGGCAGGCTGCCGTTCTCGACATTGATACCCTTTCCCACTGACACTGCTTGTTGTGCAAATAGGTTTTTGAAAGCAACGCTAAATGGCAGACCGCTATGTCGGTACCCTTGCCATATGACATAGTCTACTGCACAAGCGAAGATCCCCAGCATCCCATCTCACAGCTCGCTGGCGATGCGACAGATGCGAAGGCTGGCGACGCATCTCTCAGAGGGTGGCAAAGTGCGCGACACGGAAAGAGTCCGCAGACACTTGTCCTTCGCTTTCCCGGCAACGTGTGGCTGCAGCAACTGCGCATCTTGTCGCATGAATCGAAGATTGCCACGAAGGTGGAAGTGCGGGTGGCGAAGCTCACAAAAGACGATGACTGGGGCAATCCGCCATCGTTCCGCAATGTGCGCTTCGTGAAGCTCGGCTCCGTCGACTTTAATAGCAATGAGCAGTCGCACTACAAGTCGAAGGAGCGCAAGACAGTGCACCTCAAGACGGAGGCCTACTTTCTCAAACTGCTGTTTGGCAGACCCTACATCAACGCCCTCAATCCCAGCCATCAAATTGGCATTTACTCGCTTGAGTGCAGCGGCCGCGTGGTGGAGACGGTGGTGACGCACGCCGATGAGCAGGTGATCCTCGGTGGGACTTCTCAGTCAGCGAACTTCGCCTTACCACCACCAAAAGATCGACGGCTGTCCATCTCTTCGGTCGCATCTCAGCCACCAGCGGTGACGCACGTCCCAGACCGCAACGTTGGTGGCTCTTCCGCGCCATGCGAAGCTTCCGGCGGCCGTCCATTACGTATTCCTGGATTTTCTACGTCGCCCATTAAGTCGGCGCTTTCGTCCAACGGGAGCGGCCCGCTGCAGGCTTCGTTAAGCAGCGCCTTCCGCTCGGTGCGCATTTTAGAATTTGAAGACTTCTTCCTTCGCCGCTCCGAAGAATTGGTGTCGTTGAAAGAAGAAGCGGTGGCTGTGGAGGACTTCGCGATGGCGGCGGAGTGCAGGGACAAGTTGGCACTTCTGAACAAACGCGCCAAGGAGATTTACGAGCTTGAGCAGGACAAGGTGCAGGCCATTATTGACGAGAACTTTGAAGTCGCACAGCAGGTGAAGGTGCGCATGAACGAATTGGTGGGCTTGCTGTTTACACAGTCGGCTCTGCCCGTGCCCGGAGCTTCAGACAAGTTGCCGGATAATGCGGCCCCCCATGAGGAGCCCGATAGTAAGGTTCCACATGTGCCAGCAGCACCGCAGGTGGAAGCACCCCCAAATCGAAATATACACGCAAAACTGGCGTCGCTGCTGTCTTCCTCCAGCAGATCCTCTGACAGCGCCAACGCGGATAGTCAGAGCGTCGCCAGCGAGGCAATTGAAGCGACCGAGGAGGCGCAGCAGGTGATCGACGCAGATACGTTACCCTCGCCGGAGAGGAACGTCGCACGTGCCATTCTCTTCTGTACGGACAACGAAGAGAGTCCCTCGGTAACGCTGCCGAGCCCCGGCTTTGACATTCAGCCGCTCATCTCTGCTGTGGGCAGATTTCCCGCGGCCTGCCTTCTTTCGCGCCGCTTCAA
The DNA here is from genome assembly GCA_001299535.1 of Leptomonas seymouri. NCBI lineage: Eukaryota > Euglenozoa > Kinetoplastea > Trypanosomatida > Trypanosomatidae > Leptomonas > Leptomonas seymouri. The sequence goes on from LJSK01000112.1 coordinate 61,247, forward strand.
GCTGCGCGAGGCTGCGCTGGTTGTGATCACGGAGCAGTTGGATCTTCTGAGTATGGCTCCGGCGTCAGTTGAAGACGCCGTTCTGCGCTTCCTCGACCACAACTCCTACGGGCTGCAGGACTCCATTCCGAACGTCGTCTTTGCCGCGTGCGCTTTTATTCGCATGGCGCTGGGCGACACCTCCGGCTGCATCGGTAGTGTCCTGTCACCGCTCGTAGCGCTGCTGCCACGCCTTCTAACCCGCTGCAGTGACAACCTTCAGCGCATCCGTGACGAGGCCCTAGCGACGCTGACGCTCTACGTCAAGACACCCGCCATTCCAGCCAGCTGTGTTCTCTCCGCGACGCTGATGGAGCCGATGGACAAGGAGCGACGAAAGCTGCCCTTTACCAACGCAAAGGCGCAGCTTTCCCGTCTCAATCTCCTCCAGCTTGTCGTGGAGCAAGGCCGCGTGCATTTAGAGGGCAATGCAACACTCTCCGACAATCTGCTGCAGAAGCTATTGCTGCCAGCGGTGAATCATCCCAACCCCGAGGTACGCGACCTGGCGACTTCCATTTTGGGTAGGCTTGTCTCTGCTCGTCAGATGACCGTGAGCGATAAGGATCTTGCTCGAATTATCAATGCAGGAATTCGTGACGGCATTACAAACCGAAGAGCATAGTCCATCCCACATTGTGGGAGAGAGAGGGCGAGAAATGCGCTGCCATTCATGACAGGAGTGTAGACCTTTGCTTCTGCTGACGCAGTGTACCCCCCCCCCCC
>LJSK01000113.1:3877-28032 GCA_001299535.1 Leptomonas seymouri
GGGGGGGGGGGGGGGGAGTGCCACGCGGCGATTTGCAGCGTCTCCTCCGCGTATTCGCCCCCCCCTCGCCTGCTTAATTAGAGTTTAGACATTACACGTTGCTTCATTGGATCAACTTCCCATTTCTTCAAATCTGGAATGAAAAGAGAAACGTATACATATACACCTTAGGATAACGGCCTTTGCATTTATCACAGCTGCGACAACAGCAGCAGCAACGAGTCCATCAATCAACCAATCAACCAACAAAAGCATGAGAAACGCGTTCACGTGCTTTTTTTTTGTTTTCTTGTGGTGGTTGTGTTGGGTCTCATGTGCGCGCTTTGCCATGTTTGCTGTACTCTCGAAGCGCAGGGTTTTGACTTGGTTATCGGCACGTTGAATCCGCTGCGGGAGTCGACTTGTTTCGACTAAAAGAAAAAGGAAAGGAGGAGAGCAGAGAGACCCGCATGGACGCTGCTCTCTTTTTCTTTGCCGCTGCGCTGTGAAACGAGGCCGTGCTCCTCGTGCTGCCCTTCTGATGGCATCATTGGCTGTAAAATGCGAGAAGAAGAAGAGCCAACAGACACGCCTTCCGCATCCCCCTCTTCGATCTGTATTTGTCTCCCCCCTGCCCACAACAAAACGAAAGAGCTCCTATAAAGAGAAGTTTCCACGTTTCAGCAAACAACGACGCTATTCAGTTGTTCTCCATTACATCTCACGCACCGCCACACAACATTACCTGCACCCACTTTGTGCGACGTCCTTATTTTCTTTTTTTTTAGTTTTTTTTTTTTTGACCCCGATCACAAACACGGGCCAGGATAAGAACAGCAACAATAAAAGGGTCGGATAAAGGCTTTGTCCACTGCGGGAAGGAAGACGCTTTGTATTCTTCGCTCACCGCGCTTTTGGTGCCCCTCTGCACACATCTCGATTTCGTCTTCGTTGCGAGCACCCTCACCCCCCCTCCTTCTTCTTATTTTTATTTCGTTCTGGGTTAGCGGGAGAGATATATTCTTATTATCATTATTGTTGTTGCCTGCTCCGCTGCCTGGTGTATACAGACCGGGATTGCAATTAAGGAAAGAAAAAAAGGAAAAGAAAGATCTGAATATCTAAACACGCGAGTCCAAGTTTGTTTTTTCTCCTTTTAAAACCCAAAGGCTCTCTAATCGTAACCAGCGAGAAGAAAAAGGAAAAGGAAGACAGAAAAGAAAAGAGCAGAACAGAGAGGCATCATGTCTGTCTTTGGCGTCGACTTCGGCAACCTCAACACCACCGTGGCCATCACGCGCTACGGTGGCGTGGACATCGTCACCAACGAAGTCAGCAAGCGCGAGACCACCACTATCGTCTCTTTTCTCGATGATGAGCGCTTTATTGGCGAGCAAGGTCTCGACCGCTACGTACGCAACGCGCAGAACACCATCTTTCTGCTGAAGCGGTTCATTGGCATGTATATGAGCGATCCTCAGCTGGAGATTGAGCGAAAGTTCCTGACCTGCAACGTGAAGGGCGATGAGGAGGGTCGCTTGATGTTCAGCGTGAACTACTGCGATGAGGAGAAGTGTTTCTATCCGGAGCAGGTGCTGGCGATGATGCTGCAGCGGCTGCGTGCTTACGTGAACGAGGCGGCCACCACGGACCCACGTGTGAGGGCGGACGTGCGTGACTTCGTCATCACGGTGCCGAGTTACTACACCGCGGAGCAGCGCCGGCTGATGTACCAGTCTGCGGAGGTAGCGGGCCTGCACTGCATGTCGCTCATCAACGAGACAACGGCCTCTGCCGTGGACTACGGTATCTTCCGTGGCTCCTCGCTGAAGGAGACGGAGGAGGAAGGGCAGGTGGTCGGCATCCTGGACATCGGCTACGGCGCGACGGACTTCTCCGTATGCAAGTTCTGGCGCGGCAACTGCAAGATCCTCGCCCGCACCTTCGACCGCAACAACGGCACCCGCGATTGCGATTACTGCCTCTACGAACACATGGTCGGCGAGGTGAAGTCGCGCTACAAGGTCGACGTGACCGAAAACAAGCGCGCACGCCTGCGCCTGCTGCAGGCCTGTGAGCGCCTCAAGTATCTCCTATCCGCCAACCAGACGGCGCCGCTGAACGTAGAGAACTTGATGGACATCGACGTGAACATCCCGTCTTTTGATCGCGCAACGATGGAGGGCCTGTGCCAGGGTATTCTAAACCGCGTGCGTGCCGTGATTGAGCGCGGCTTCGTTGAGGCGGGTGTGACGCGGGAACACTTCCATTCTATCGAGATGATCGGCGGTGGCTGCCGCATCCCGATGCTGAAGCGCCTGGTGGAGGATGTGTTGGGCCGCCCGCCGAGCTTTACGCTGAACGCATCGGAGACCACCGCGCGTGGGTGCGCTATCGTGGCCGCGATGCTTTCCCCCAAGTTTCAGGTCCGCGAGTTTAAGATATCAGAGCTGCCGACTTACCCTGTTCTGCTTGGCTACCACGCTGAGAACCCGCGCTCGCCGAGCGAGGTCCCCTTCCTGCCGGACGTGAACAAAGTCGTCAAGCTGCTCGGCGCCACCGACAGCTACCCCAAGAAGCTCGACGTGCGCTTCCCCTTCAGCGGCCCATGGAAGCTCTATGCCTTCTACGACGACGGGAACGAGACGGTGAAGGAGATGCTCCTTCCCGGGCACTACGTGATTGGGGAATGGGAGATCGGTGCGCCAGGGAAGCCGAAGGGTCGCGTGCATGACATAAAGGTACGCATCCACATCAAGCCGGATGGCCTGCTGGAGGTGGAGAAGGCAGAGGCGATTGACGTGTATGAGGTGGAGGAGCCGGCGCCGAAGCCCGCGGAGGCCGCTGCCGCCCCCGCTGCCCCTGCCTCTGGTGAGGCGCCTGCGGAGGGCCAGGAGCAGCCGCCCGCTGCGCCAGCGAAGGAGAACGAGGAGGCACCAAAGATGGTCAAGAAGACGAAGGAATCCGCGGTGTTGGTGTCGGTGAAGCCGAATATGGAGATCATCGGCCACAAGAGCGCCTCTATCGTCAGCTTCCGCAAGGCCGAGGCGGACATGCACGAGCGCGACCGCCGCATTGTGCGCACCCGTGAAAAGAAGAACGAGCTGGAGAGCTACATCCTTGACTTCCGCCCCCGTATAAGCGCTGGCGGGATGCTGGCCGACTACGTGTTGGCCGATGCAGCAGCTGAGTTCGTGCGGCAGTGCGATGCGGATGAACAGTGGCTGTACGAGGACGGCGAGTGCGCGGACTACGAGGCGTATGACAAGCGCGTGCAGGCCCTCCGCGCGATCGGCGACGCTGCCTACCACCGCCTGCGCTCCCGCGAGGATGCGGAGTTTGCGTCGAAGGGCTTCAAGACTCGCATGGCCGCAGCGGCGAAGAAGGCGCTTGACTTTGTGGGCAAGAAGGAGCACATTTTGGAGGAGGAGCTGAAGGCGGCCGCGGCCACGGCGGAGCAGGCCGTTGCATGGGCGGAGAGCCAGCTAGAGGCGATGCGGGCTGCACCCAAGACGGCTGAGACGCCCATCACGGATGCCGACTTCGAGCGGAAGGCGGTGGAGATCGAACAAGGTATCAATAAGGTGCTGACGAAGCCGGCCCCGCCCAAGCCAAAGGAGGAGAAGAAGGAGCAGGAGAAGAAGGCCGAGGAGGACACCGCCGCCACAGAGGCGAGTGGTGCGGCACCGGCCGACGACAGCGCTGCTTCTGCTCCCCCAGCGAGTGAGGAGACCCCTGCGCCGCGTGCTGATCCGGAGCTGGACTAAAAAGAAGAGAACAGAAAAACAAGAAACATAGAGGTAGGTACGAGAGGGGCAACTGCAAAGGGCGCTTCGGATAACGGGGAAGACACGTGGAGTTGGAGGAAGTGATGCTGCAATGGTGGGAGTGAAAGTGCTACCCAGAAGTCTCGAGCGAGAGAGAGCCGGTTCCGAGTAGAAATAGAGAGAGATCCCACGTGAGCGAGGCAGCGGATGGATGGAAGGGGGAGGGGGGCGGCAAACAGCAATGACCGCAGTGCTTCGTTGCGGGCAGAGAGACCCTATACACGTGTGCATGAGGTGGGTGGGTGGGCGGCCACAGTTTTGGCGGGCTCGCATCCTCTCCGTTACCCCCCCCCGTTTTTTTTCGCTTGAAGCTCGCAGGGACAAACTATTTATTATGCCTACTCGAAGGCTCTTTTTTCATTTTTATTTTTTATACAGTGCGGAGTCTTCAAATCGTCAGACAGCAGATCGCAGAGGACTTCTTTTCTCTTTCCCCCCTTTCGTTCCTCGTCGGTCTTCGGGTAGTACACTGCTTCATTGAACACCTTGTCTTCTCTCCACCTTCATGGATGCGCACCTGCTTCCCCCCCCCCTCTGATGCCTTTCATTTCAACTCGTGACGCCCTGAGCTCCTGCTCTCGCGCGTTCTCTCTCATGATCTTCAGTTAGATACAAATACTTCTAGTTGTGTGCGGTGTTTATTTCTTTATTTACGCCTTTTATGGAAAGTGAGAAAATAATTGAGCAAACAACTAAAGCAGACATTCATCAGCAGAAGAAATAATGAAGGAAACAGAAAGGACATGCCAGGTTAATCGTGGATCATTCTTGTTGAGGGGACAACGTGCATTGCGCCAGCAGCTCTAGGAAGGCGAAGGGAAGGGGCGGAAGGGAGGAGGTGTGTAGTGATCTTCCAAGCCTCTCCATTTCCTTTGCCTTCACTTCCCTCCCTTTCTATGTTACGATTGACTTACTCGTGTCCGGATTTTTTTTTTTTTGGTTGTTGTTGAACGGCGTGTTCGCTGTTCACACAAGCGTTTTCGTCTTGACATCCGTGCCGCACCTACAGTGGCTTTGTTCTCAACACGCATCACACCAAATTTGTCGGAGGCCTGAGTTGTGCCGAGGCCTTAAAAAAATCTCTCCCGTTTTCTCTTAGTTTTTCCTGGACGCTGTGGACTGCGGGTCCCAGAAGCGCGACGTACTCATTAAGTAAGTATATCTATATCTATATCTATATATATATATATATATACGAAGAAGCATACTTTGGACTTGCCAAGAATTGTTTGATTTTTTTTTTAAATTTTACTTCAATGCATCTGTCTGAGTGCCCTTTATTTTCGCAGACGTGAAAAGAACAGAAGGATGCCGATTGCAATCCGATAAGAAAAGGCAATCATGAAGAAAGTAAGTTTGCAACGACGGGAGTAATCTGCCGGAGGAGGGAGGGGAGGGGGAGGTGTGCGCTGCTTCGCTTCCGCTGGAAGGGTGTAGAAGACGAAGAACCGCACCAGAGAAAAAGAGAAGCGCTGTTTCTCTTTGCTCTGTGCTCCCTTGCTTCTACAAACTGTCTGTCTTACTGCGAGATAGGCCCAGCTTCACAAGTAAAAAAACAAAAAGAGCTCTCAGCGGCGTTACCTCTTGCGGAGAAGCGTTAGAGGTGCCTCCAAGCACTGACTACGCGTGACGCTTGCCACAAACGCAGTTGCGATAGCGTGAAGTGCTGCATGTACACACGCCTACAGATGCGCATTCCACCTCTCTCCCCCCACTGTTTCAACCCTTCTTATTTTTTTTCCTTTTCCGCTGGTGTACCATGCCGACTCTTGCACCGCCAGGTCAAGGGCCGCCCATCCTCTACTACTCATATACCTCCTTCTCAAGGATTCGCCACTCCTTCTTTTGGTGTTTCTGTTTTCTTTAATCTGAGCATAATTTTCTCTATCTTTAAGCGCACGCACACCTCATTTATCTTTTCCTTCATCTATCTGAAGCTCGCCATCATGCTTAACTGCGCGACCCGCTGCCTGCTGGCCATCAAGACGGTGCCGCTGAAGCCGCAGCGTCCTTTTAAGCTCCACACTGCCGGCCGCACCGACATGGCGCCGCTGCCGACGGAGGCCACCTACGACACGGAGCAGATGAAGAAGAGCCTCGAGGTGATGTTCCGCATCCGCCGCGTTGAGTCCCTGTGCGATCAATCCTACAAGCTGAAGAAGATCCGCGGCTTCTGCCACCTGTACATCGGCCAGGAGGCCATCCCGGCAGGCATGGAGAACATCCTAACGCCTGAGGACCCCATCATCACGGGCTACCGTGACCACGGTTGGTTCCTCACCCGCGGCGGCACGGCCGAGGGCGTCTTCGCCGAGGTGTTCGGCCGCATCGATGGCCCCAGCAAGGGCAAGGGCGGCTCCATGCACATGTACAGTGTTTCTCACGGCTTTTACGGCGGCAACGGCATCGTCGGTGCGCAGGCATCCCTCGGCGCCGGTCTCGGCTGGCGCTTCGCGATGGAGAATCGCGAGAAGCCGAAGCACATCGCGGTGACCTTCTACGGCGATGGCGCGGCCAACCAGGGCCAGGTCTTCGAGTCGATGAACATCGCCGCCCTGGAGCGCATTCCGGTGGTCTTTGCGGTGGAGAACAACCACTACGGCATGGGCACCAGCGATGCCCGTGGCTCCTTCCAGCCTCAGTTCTACCGTCGTGGTGACTACATCCCGGGCATCAAGTGCGATGGCATGGATGTGCTGGCCGTGCAGGAGGCAACGCGCTACGTTCGCGATCACTGCTGCTCCGGCAAGGGCCCGATCGTCCTCGAGCTGGACTGCTACCGCTACATGGGCCATAGCATGTCGGACCCCGATAGTCAGTATCGCACCAAGGACGACATTAAAAACGCGAAGCAGGAGCGCGATGCCATTCGCAAGATGCGGGAGTTCATGGCTGCCGAGGGCATCATGACGGAGGAGGAGATGAATAAGATGGAGAAGGCGGTGAAGAAGGAGGTGGATCAGGACTTGCAAAAGGCTCAAAAGCAGGCTGTCACGCCGCTCAGCGAGCTCTTCACTGACATCTACACCGGGGAGCAGTACGAGCACCGCACGTGCCAGGGTACGGTGTACCACAAGCCCTAACTTTAAAGGCTGCTGAGGCATACAGGAAACCAAGCGTGAACAGAAGAGGACGAAACGATGGAGGAGGGGTGGTGGTGGCGGTGCGTGTATCGTCGCCCCCCCTCCTCTTCTCTACTCTCTCGACTCCATTTTGAGGCTCAGCTGGCTTGCTGGAGTGGGCAGGAGGGCACCATGCGGAATGGAGGGGGTCACGGGAAACTGCGCGCAGAACGCGAAGGTATCCGCTTTTGTTTGCCCCACTTCCTTGTGTAGTGCAAAACGCGGAGACAGGCACCGGCGTTAAACAGAGCGTTGGCCGGGCTTTGCAGAGTGCGCCACAAGCTCTTTGATTTTTTTTTTTTTTGTTGACGACGAGACCGTTGTGATGTGTGGTGGCGTGCTTCAGCACTGCGTGCGCGCAGGGATCATCGAGAAGCTCTCTTTTTTTTTGTTTTGCTTCTCCGACGTTCTTCTTTTTGTTTGCGCTTGCTCGGTTTGAACTTCCGTTGTGTGGCTCGATTTTGAAAAGAAGTTTCACATGCTTGCTTCGGCTGCGTGCACGTTCAAGCGAGATGGTCTTTCTGTTTTCGTTTTCCCATCCGCATCTAGTCTTCGGAGGGCGAAAGGGTGAGGCTGTTGTATTCAAGATGAAGAAGCACTTTGCCTCTTGCTGTTGTTGCTCCTTAGTGGCTGGTGTGCTCTCGTGGTCTCTACCTAGTCCCTTATGTTTCTCTGGTAACCGGCGTCAATGTTTCAAGTATGCGTTGCTTCTTCGTTTCCCCCATGTGCGGGGAGGCTCCTTCATGAACAAGAACTTCGGACAGCGGTTGAGGACGCCAGCGACCGAGTGCGGAGGGAAGCAACCACAGCAGCAGCAACAACGAAGGGACGAACATTCAGAAGTGAAGCAGACATTCAAATACACACACATCTATCTATCTATCTATATATATATCTTTATTTTTTTATTTCTACCTTCTTTCTTCAGTTTTGTTTTTGTGTAAGGATCATGACGAGAGTGGTGAATTTGGTTTAGTAACTGTCACAACCTAACAATTAAGAAGTTAAGAAGGAACTGGCGTTGCTGTGGAGTGACGGGAGGCGCGAATGGGGTTTGCGCTGAAGGCACGATAAGAAAAGGAGAGAGGGGTTCGCGCGCTTTGTTTATGGGTCCGCCTGTCCCCCCCCTCCTCCCTCTCATTCCCTCCTCTCCCCCTTCTCTCTCTTTGCTGGATGCTAAGAAGAGAAAATCCCGGCGTACATCGCGTTCTCTCGCTATTCGTTTTCTTGTCAAACTCTGGTGAGGCCACTTTACCTGTCCCCGTAAAACACAGCCTACATGACTTTTCCTTTTTTTTTCTTCCTCCTGTACCCTCCCAGGTATTGCTGTTCAAAGGGAACGCTAAGCATACACGAGCCGCTTTGTTTGCCTTCGTTAAGAGCAATGCCGCCTTTCTCTTTTTCTTCGCCTTCCTCTCTTTTTCCTGCGATGCTGTTGAGAGGTGGCAGCGTAGGAGGATAGGGATTCGTATGGGGAGCTTAGCACGTAGAGAGAGAGAGAGTTCAACTGAGCGTTGCGGTTATGTCAGAGGTGCTCTTCTCATCTTGCCACTCTGTAGCTTCAGGTGCAACTAACTTTGAATCTCAATGAACTTAGCTTTTTTTTTTGTTTTGGGATGTCTGCATGGAGGGTGATGGGGTGCTCAAAGTATTCTCACACGAGCGCGTCTTTGGCTGTTACGCATTGCATGATGTTTCAATAGTCGTGCTTTCCCCCCCTTCGTGCTGACCATGCTAGACACTGCGTTGCTTAGTATTTTGCTTGGAGCGGCTCTCTGTCACGATTGACGTGCATTCTGATGAGCGCGAGCTGGATCGCTAGTCTCCTGCAACCTGATGGGATGATCTCTTGTCGTGTTGTTTGCGTCTTGCACGCACAAGCTCCTTACTCCAATCTCACATTCTCTTCGCCTTCTTTATGATTGATGATCATTTCTTTTTCTTTAGAGGGGAGGCAGAGACTAGCATATATACCACAAACCATTAGCGATGCTCCGGCTGTGCTTCACTTCGTCACCGGCCTCCGCCCGTGCTCAGGCCACGCTGCTAGTCTGCACACGGTGTGAGCTGGCTGCTGCTGCTGCCACGGCGACGATGTCCCCTTCTTCTTGTTCATCGCTGTTCTTCAGTCGACGCTACCAGCGCTCGTCTTCTACTCGTGTCCGGTCAAGCACGTGGGTGGAGAAGACCAATAATTTTGAAGAACGGCGGCGCGAGCAGCAGGAGGAGGCCGCACGCTCCGCCCGCCGTCGTGCACGCTACGCATCAGCGGCGCCCGATGCTTTTGCTTCTCATTCTTATGCTTCTGCCTCAGCGGCACCTGCAGAGGAAGGAGAAGCCGCATCGTCTTCCTCTGGTGCAGGCATGACAAAGCCGTCTACGGGTTTTTGGAATTTCCTCAAGGGTGGCAGCAAAGGCCGCCGCTCACAGCCGCTCAATCCGCTGATGTATCTGGAGCGCTCCCACGCCATGTCGCAATACAACCCAGACGCCCGAGCGGCGCAGCGCCTTATCGATGCTGTCAATGGTCTGCGTCGTCGTAACTCCCGCCGGCAAGACCCCATGACGATCCAGTTGTCCGAGGAGGAGAAGCAAGCGATCGTCAACCGCTACGCCTCGACGCGCTGGTACGGCCCGCTGTACCGCCCCTTTGAGAAAATCACAGAGCGGCAGATCCGCTGGGCTCTGCGTATTTCGCACATCGTGCTGCTGCTGCTGCTCGTCGGGTTTTTGGTGGTTGTGATGCTCGCTTTTATGAGGGAGATGGATACCGTGGCAAAGCTGTCGCCGGAGGATCAGCAGGACTATGCCTACATGGTGCAGGGCATGCGTTACTCGGACATCTACAAGGCTGGGAAGGCTGTCTTGGACCGCGATGATCCGCTGGAGGCGCTGCCACCGGAGGTGCGCCTTCACATGGCCATCGAGGCGTGCCGGGATAGAGGCTGGCACAAGATAGACTGGGCGGTGGAGCTGCGCACGATGCACGCCAAATCCGCCTGGGAAGACGGCGACTTCACACATTTATTTTACTGGATGGTGATGCAGGTGGGGCGGGCGATGTCGGGCGGCGGCGGCCTATTTAACGATCGTATTTTAGATGTGCAGAGGGTGCGGGAGGACGGCACGGAGTCACCACAGGAGCGGGACCGCTTTGTGGAGATGGAGCCGACTGCCATGCCAATCACGACGAAGCGTAGCTTCTTCTCGTAACATCTGTTGTTGTGGTTTGAACTCAACGCGCTGGCTGCCATGTGGTGTGGCGAGATCAGGCTTGATGGTGCTCTTTGTTGAGGTGGCGTGGCGTGGCGTGCACTGATGCGGTGTTCCTGCTTGTTTTTTCCTTTTTTTTCTTTGTCTCCTTCCAGCTTCACAGAGAGTTCTTTTAGCAAGTTCTTCAGTAGAGGGCTGCCTCTGAGCGGTTTTGAATGTCGAGCACAGCACGCCCTGCTGTGTATCAGAGGCCAGCTTCCTACAGTGGCGTGATGTACGCCACCACACGAACCGGCAACACTGCGTTTATGGGACACAGAAGAAGGCTTCTTTCATTTTTTTTTTTTGGCTTCTCGTCAAGTCGAGTGCAAAGCGGGGGTACCCCCACTTGTGATGAAAGCCTTGTAGGCCCTATTCGCACGCTTACCTGTACTGCGGAGCAGCGCCAGCTTGCTGTAGCCGCGTAAAATGCGTGCTTCCGTCAAGGGCCCACTCCTTTCCTGCTACTGCGATAGAAAGCAAGTGAGTCGCTGCAAGTAAAACTTCTCTCCCCCTCTCTCTTCCTCGCATCCACGTGCGAACACCAAACTGCCACGGTGGTGCTCGACACAACAGCTTCAAGAAACCAGACGAGAGGACTTTGCTGCGTCCCGCCTCCCCTTCTTTCTCCCCTTTTCTTTATTTTGTCTTGTGCGTGTGCCGTTGCGCCCCCACAACCACAATAAAGAAATAAAAGAAACGGAACTCTTCTTACAGCTCACCATGTCCTGCCCTCGCGTTCAGTACCGCCGTCGCATGCACTATGCCACTCGTGGCAACCGCATGAAGATGGTGCGCACCCCGGGCAACAAACTCGTGATGCAGAAGCGCACGAAGCGCTCGCAGGGTGTCCACACCCCGTGGGTGCTCGGCCACAAGCGCCTCGGCGGCACGAAGGCGCTGCGCCACATCGACGCTCGCCTGGCCTCCCGCCACGAGAAGAGCGTCTCGCGCGCTTACGGTGGTGTGCTGAGCCACGCCCAGGTCCGCGATCGCGTCGTACGCGCCTTCCTCGTTGAGGAGCAGCGCATCGTGAAGCAGGCGCTGAAGGAGCACGCGAAGCTGAAGCGCTCCAACAAGCGCACGATCAACAAGAAGAAGAGCAAGCAGTCGAAGAAGGAGGCCATCGTGAAGAAGATCTCCACCAAGACTGTGGCCAAGAAGAAGGCTGTGGTGAAGAAGGCTGCCAACGCGCGCGCTCCGGTCGGCTCCAAGCTGGTGAAGAAGTAAAGCGCAGCTGCCGCCATCACCACGCGACGTGCACGCGGCTTTCACGCTTATGCCGAGAGTTTGAGTTGAGTTTCTTGCATTTTTTTTTGTTTGTTCCTTTCTTTCTTTCCTCGCATCTAACACATTGAAAACATAGCCCCCTTCTCCCTCCCCCAATGGCGGGTGGGCGGATGGGAGAGAGACGGCAGCTCCACTATCATGGTTAGCGCCGCGGGCATGTTTTGGTGCCCCACTGCCGCTTGCTTCCTCTTTGAGAAGCAGCGATGTGCTGATGACACCCATAGGATGAGAGCAGTGCTTGCAAATGGGTTTCTTCGCTGAATGGAACACAAACAACATGCATCCGGTTACTGTTATCGTATTACATTTCTTCGTCCCCTCCTCTCTCTCTGCTTCTTCTGTCTCCTGGCACACTCGCTAACGCGACGCCGCATATCTCCGGCACACATCCATGCATTTGCCTTCGCGTATCCGATGTGGCTATTCTTTTCTTTTTAACGCGAATATTTTTCATCAAGGACACACGGGCAAGACCCGAAAGTTAAGCGCCTGTGGCCTTCGGCATTGCACTGAAACTTTTCTTTGATCTTCGGCTCATTCGGGCGCCGTGTTCAACCCTCCACGCCTTTTCCCCTCTATTGTTTTGGTCACACGCTTGACCCTCTGTTCTTGTTTTTTTTAGTGTACCCTCCTCTCGTTTCACTTCGTTCCATTGCCTTATTTTTAGACTCACCTAGACTCCCTTCCGATACTCTTTCTATTATTATTGTTTTTCTTATTAACATTGTTGTGCACGTGTTGTTGCTGTTGAAGTTGGACGGCTGCACCTTTCAAATCAAAGCCAAAGGAGATCTCCACCGTTTCGTTCCCGCACCGTCCAGCATTTTTTTTTTTATATTCATTTTTTTTTGTGTGTTTCTTCTCCCCTCACACGCGGGTAACTCTATGGATTTCTGACAAACTCCGTTAGACTCTCTTGTGCTGTGCGCATTACTAGATGGATAATATATATATATATATATATAAATATATAATTATCTATCTATCTATCTATATATATAAATATAAATATATATCTACATCTATATTTCTTTTACACCGTTTTCTTTCCTGACTTTGTAGGTTTCTTTTGGGAATTCGCCGTCCACCGCCCCCTCGCACAGGCTTTTCAGCTTCTTCGCCGGCTTCATTTCTTTACGGCTGGCGGCGGTGGTACACGCAATAGGGTCTGCCCACCCCGGCTGAAAGATCTTTCATTTTTTTTTTCGTTTTGTGGGTCACGAAAATCCGGCGCACACCTGCAGGACCCCGCCTTCTCCCCCCGAATCTGAACGTTTGGGTATTCGATTAACAATCTATCGTCTCGCATAAAGCCCACATCCCAGATATTCTCTGCGCGATGGCAGCCGTGCAGCGCACTTCGCCCTCGGCGGAGAACACCCGCAGCGACGACATCGTCCTCCCTGCTTCCATGCAGACGCTGCTAGACCGTTACACGGAGCGCACCCTCACTCAGGCGGAGCGCGCCACACTGGCCAAGGCAGCACCCAACGTCCGCTGCGAGGCCCTGCGGATCTTCTTTCAGATGAACGACGCTGCTGCAGCGGTGGAGTATGTCTTGCGCAGCGGCAGCATTCCGGCTTCCTCCTCGCAGCGGCACAGCGGAGATAGCAGCTGCAACACGAGCAACAGTACGGTGATGCATTCGAAGTCCGCGACGAAGTCTACTCCGCAATCCCCAACGGCCAGTACCACTGCAGCTTTGAAAGCAGTTCTCAAGCCGCTTTCCACCAACGCTGCAAGCCTCAGCACATACAAGCCCAGAGCAGATACGAAGATCATCACCGCCCTCTCACCCGCTGTTTTGGCCACCGATCCCTCGCCCTGCACAGACAACATGACAGAGAGTCCCGCTGTAACTCCTATGAAGCAGAAGACGTTGCGTCCGCCGTCGCTGTCTGTGGGAGGTGCTGGGCCGAACAGCGGCAGCCGACCTCGTCGGATGAGCGCTGCCCGTCGCGGGGAGTCGATGTGCACTCTCGTGACGGTCTCTTCCATGTCTGACAGCGACGACGACGGCGATGAAGAACTGAGTCGCCGTGACGCTGAGGAGGAGCGCCTTCTTCGCGATGAAGACATGCCGCCCACTGTGACGTTGCGTTCACAGGAGTTACGCGACACTCAGGCTGCTGCTGTAATGCCGCAGACACTTTCCCAGGCCTCGGACAGTGTGCTGAAGCCCAACACTGAACAGGCCAACGGCAGCAGCAAGGTTCTCTCTCCCGTTGTTTCGGCTCCTGCGGAGCGTCCAAGCCGGAAGTCTGACACCCCAACTGCAGCCACTACCGTTGTTGCCCCTGTAGCACCGGTGAGCGAGGAGACCCTCACCCTTCTACCATCACCAAGAGCGCAGTGCATCGAGGCGCCCGCCATCGCCCCGCCACCCTCGTCTCCCCTCGCAGCCTGTGGAGGCGCGGCTCCGGTTCAACCACAAGTGGGTGCCGCGCCGCATCAGTACGACCTGGAGAACCACGAAGAAAAGGCCCGCAAGACTGTAGCCGCAAAGTCGACACTGGCAGCCGCAGCAGTGACCGTCACCACCGAGCCCACCGCGGCGGCCAACACCTGTCTCCCCGACCCCCAGCGTAGTGCGCACGATAGCAACACGCAGCCGAATCAACAGCAGCACCTCGTCGCTTTCTCAGACGCGAGGGCAATGGCCGTGCTGGATTCCTACCGCATGCACGGCGCCCCTCCCTTGGGCTACCGGGACGAGGTGGAGTTGGCGTATACGGAGTTGTCTTGTGGACACAGCAGCGCCTCGCCGTCCTGCGCCGCACCGTCGGTGGCCAGCGGGGGCTGGGATGGCGTGCCGAGAAGTACGGTGGACTGGGCGGCCATGGTGGCCTCAGTGCGCGGGCCGCAGATCGCTGCCCCAGCGGCAGCGGGGGCGAAACCAGGCACACCGCCGAAGGAGCGTCACTCAGGCACAGCAGCTGTGACTGCTGCCCGTGAGGCGCTGCGCACCCCTCGTGGCTCGGCGACTACCACCGCCGCTCAATGGAAGTCCACCGCTGAGGCATTGGAGACCGCTGTACCGTCGCCACGTACCCGCCGTACTCCACGTGTGTCGCAGGAAGACGTGCTGAAGCGCAAGAGCGGTGGCAGCGGGCATCGCAATAGCAGCGCGACGAGGAAGCAATCTACCCTTCAACAGCAGCAGCTGCCAGTTACCCCGCAGCGTGCATCGCGCAAGAAGCGCATGCCTGGGCAGAGCGGTGCGCCGGCAACTGCTTCTCCTTTCTATTCTTCTACTCATGATCCGAAGGAGCTGACTTCGCCAGAGAAGCAGACACAGGACCGTTGTGCTAGCGGTTCCCCGTTGAAGCGCGGTGTTGCGTGGGATGATGCAACAGGGACGTACATTACGCACCCGAACCAGCGTCGACGCCAGCTCGCCGCCGCTGCAGAGGCAGCTGCTGCTATTCCGAGGACATCATCCACCACTGTCCGTGCTGCCGGTGCGTCGGCTCTGGAGGTGCCTGACGTGTTACACACGCACTTCAGTCACACTGCCTCAGCCGCGGTGGTGGTGGCTGCGACCGCGGACGCGGAGGAGGGCGGGGTTGCCACCACCACACCGCGTATGCAGCTGCTGACACGCACCCACACGGCTACTGGTGCAGCGACTCCTAGCGCTGGCACAACAGCAGCAGCTGTCTCCTTCGGTCGCATGTGCTCCTCGGCGCTGCATCTCTCAAGCAACAGCGTTGTCAACCCGTTGCCCCTGGCGAAGGAGGCGAAGAAGGCGAAGACACCTCGTGCGGCATCGGCGCTAGCTCGCACCGCCTCTATGAAGAACAGCGCAGAAACTCTCCCGACCTCGTCTACGAATCGATTCTTGCAGAAGCGGACGACGCTGACCCCGCGGGCACCTGTGGTGGCCACGCCCCGCCCGCACACCGCCATCCCGACTGCCGCTGCTGCAGGTGCTCCGGCCACAGCGTGTGCGGTGCGGAACACGGATTACGTGCCCCATCGCAGTGGGTACGGCGCGCCTGCCGCAGAAGCTGGCTTTCAGCGACTGCGTAGCGGCTACCAGGCAATGCAGTCCCACGACGTCTATCGCGAAGGCGGTGAGGTTATCTCGCTCCAGCGGCAGGCCTCACAGTATCACACAGCTACTTCTCTGTCGTTGGAGACGCTGCGGCGAATCGCCTCAACTGTTCCAGCAATCCGCCGCGCCGCCGGGGAGCACACCTGTGAGATCCAACCGACAGGGCGCGTGCATTGCCCTTCCGTCATCCGCTCGCCGCGCACGGCACGCATGCCGCCGAAAGGAGGAGGCATGCCGACCCCGTCTCAGGACGACGCCGTCGCAGGAGTGAGCAGTGGGTGGATGTCTGCTCGTGGCCCGCGGAGCTATCGCAGTGCGTCGGGCTACCACCATCCGCACCAGCACCCTTTCTCTGTTCAAAGCACGGCCTATCGGAACAGCAAGGGCAGCAATAGGATGAGTGGGACGCCGGCCACGGGGGCGCCGTGCGGCGTGTTCGAGCGACTCACTTCGAATTACTACGCGGTGCACTCGAGTGCGGCAGCGTTGCACACACAGCCTGCAGCTGCGCCATCGGTGGAGTTTACGTCTCCGTCTGAGCGGCACAAATTTGTAAATGCTGCCCACTCGGCACGGCGCCGACACACGAGTGCACCGGCCGGGGGCTTGGGGCGGCGCTCGGCGAAGGGTAATCCATACGCCGCAACACGTGAGGGTTGGCTGTTCTCCGATGCTAATGTGACCGCTACGCGGAGGGAGAAGCATTATGACGTGGAAGAGGCTCCTGCCCAAGTGGGAAGCGCGTTTACGCGCTCGAATACGTCGCACTACTTGGGCTTGGGCAAATAAGCGCCCTCCCACCCCCCAATTGCCAATTTGTTGATGTACGGGGAGTGGCAACGCGATCATGTATTGCCGGAACAACGTGCTTTATACCCATGTATATCTCTCTATATCTATATGGGCATCTATATGGCTTCTCCGCTTTTCACTTCTTTTTTTTTTGGTGTTGCTCTTTAACTTCCTAGATGATAACTGCCCTCGGCGTTTGTGTTTTCGACGCAGTAATCTTTGTTATTATTTTTTTTTGTTAGTACTCTAGACTCTCCTTCTGTGTTTCACTGCATCGCTTTTATGCTTGTCTCTCTTTGTTAACGTGCATACGGCGGTGCGGGTTTCGTGTGCTGTCCCCGGGCCGCTGTGGCTTAGCAAACAAGGACCATCTTCGCTGTTCTGTGTGAAGTGTCGTAGGCGGTGTATCGCTTGAACTATCGCTTGTATCTGCCGGCATGGCTTTTGAAAAGCACGAGTTAAAATAGCCCCACCAGTAGTAGTTGTAATAATAACAATACTGATTTGAGGGCGTCTAAACGAGGCCAAAGGGTGGCGTCTCTGGCGTGTGTGGGCTGCGCCATGGTGGCTCCAAGAGAAGGGAGGCTCGTCACGGCGACCTGCTTCGCACCCCAGCCACACCAATGGAGCATGTGCCCGACATCCCTTTATTTTGGTTTGGTTTGTCGTCGCGTTTTTCGGGCAGCTGAGAGGGGGTGGGGGGTGGGAGGAGGAGGAGGAGGAGAAGGAGAAGGGGGGGGGGGGATGTTCCTGCGTGCAGGGTATCCAACGGCCCCCCTCCCCCCTCCCCCCATCCAACACGGAAAAATAGTCGATTTCACCGTCTCCCCAACTCTCACACCCCCTTCGTTTTCTTTTCTCCTCTCCTTTTTGTGATATTTGCTCCATTCGTGAAGTCAAGTGCACGTGGACGAGAATTGAAGTTGTTCGATACACCCTCGCCATTTTCTTCCTGTGTGCTTCCGCTGATACAACCTGTGAACCTTTCTGTTACTCTTGTGCCATTCGGCTGCCACACATTTCTCTTTTTTCTTTTTTCGTCTGTGTAGTGCTTGGAGGTACGGATACGAAGAATTAAACCTAAGGAAGCCTTTCGATTTCCGTCGATTCACTATTTGCTCGTGCACACGTTCCAAGCACCCAAGTTCCTATATATATATATATATATATATATATAGAAATATATATAGAAATATATATATTTCACAGTCAGGTGTCAACGACAACCAAAGCAGCACTCCCTTTTCACTTGTGCGCTATCCCCTTTCTCTCTCTCTTTTCTCATTTTTTCCTCCTCCAACGCAATCATCATAATAAGGATAAACAACACCGTTTTCTTAAAAAGAAATATATTATTATTATTGTTATTATTATTATTATTATTGATAGAAGAGCGACACACCCGTGCCCTGTGCTGTCCATCACCCAACTACCGTTTCTCTCACTTTCTTGTTGTGGCTATCGAGTAGCCCCACACTGGATATTGCAGTGCTCCATCTTTTTTTTTTGGGCGAAGACAGCAGAGGCAGCGGTCGCGTCGTGCCACACACACACACACACACACACACACACACACACACACACACATACACGCGTGCAGCTAAAGGGCCTAACATAAAGCCATTTTCAAGGCTTTCTTTCTTTTGAACGGTGACTGGTTTCCGCACAGAGTAGACACTTCTCTACTTTATTTTTCTCCCCTTTTCCATTTTTGTTCATGTACAATCACGATCTTTGTTTTTTGCTGATTGTGTTTCTCTTTCTCTTTTCTTCTTCTTGCTTCAATTGACATCTGATTCAGACGGCAGCTTAGCGTATGTGGACGTGGATGTGTGGGTGTCGTTAGCCTCTCCTTTCCATCTCCGGTGTTAAAGACGAATTTTTCTTTTTTCTTCTGTTTGTATCCACCCCTCTTTTTTTTTTTTGGTCCTCTTTCATCTTCCTTGGATTATATCAAAGCAAGGGAAAGCGGGCACAGAAGTAAAGTGCGGTCTCCTCGTTGGTATCAGTGCACTTCCACCCCCTTTTTTTTTCTTCTTTTTTCTTCCTTTTGGTCCTCCTGTGTACTTTTTCTTTAATTTTTTTTATTTATTTCTTGCATCGCATGTAGCGGCCTTGCTCTGTAAATAGCATTCATTTTTCTCGTGCCTTTGGTCGGTGCTTCTTCACAATTGAAGTTTTCTTTTCTTCTTTTTTTGTTTTCAAGCCTCAAAGTGCTGGTGCGCGCGAACAACCCCCTTTGAAACAAGAGAAGCAAGATAAGAGTCGCTTTTTTTTTTGCTTTCAAGGCCACAGACACACACCCACAGGGAGAAGCGAGATGTCAGGCGCTAACTGGGACCTCGGCGTTGGCACACGTGTCGAAGACTTGGACTGGGGCGCCGCAGATGGCGAGGACATGTTTTCTGCGCACGCCGATGATTTGCTCATTGCGAATCCGCGCGATGTACGCCGTGCCGAGACGGCACCGATGGTGCTGACCATCATGAGCTCTGACGGTACCTTCTCGCTGGGCGCCATGGAGGATGAAAAGGTGGACCCGGGCGAGGAGTACCGCTACACCGATGAGTACCACCGCCTCTACTATTCGAAGAACCCACGAGACCCGCGCATGCTGCTCCCGCTGACGCGCCGTCGCCACCATCTCGTGCGCGAGCTGCGCGGGACGCCAGGGGAGGACATTGGCTTTGCTGTCACGAGTGGAGAGCGCAACGGCGTGGTGGGCGATCGTGTGCACGCGGAGGAGGAGAAGGCGAGCCATATCGACGTCAGCAGCAACGCCAAGCCCGCGGGTGTGACGTCTGCGGTGGACGAGCAGGCCGCCGCCCAGGCCCTCGTGAGGGCGCACAAAGACGGCATCCGCACCGAGTGGGAGTACTCCAAGATCAAAGGCAGTGTGCGCAGCTTCAGCAAAGATCAAGACGGCAGCCGCTTCGTGCAGCGGCTGCTGGACAAGCAAGAGAACATCGTGCCAATCTTCAACGAGGTTATTGCGCACTTCGACGAGCTCGCTGCGGATGTTTTTGGGAACTACGTGCTGCAGAAGCTCTTTGACGTCGTGTCCCGCGCCGCGGACAGCGCCGACGCTCCGGCAGAGATCAAGGAAGCGAAGCTCCGGTCGCGCCTAACAGAGAAGGTGCGTGGGCAGCTCGTGCATTTGTCATGCCAGACCTACGGCTGCCGCGTGATGCAGAAGGCGTTGGAGAACATGCGGGCGTCGGACCGCGTTGCCATTATTCACGAGCTCGATGGCAAGGTCGTTGAGTGCGTCTTTGACCAGAATGCGAACCATGTGGTGCAGAAGGTCGTAGAGGTCTGCCCAGCTGATGCTCAGTTCATCATCGACGCTTTCATTCCTGATCTGGGCGATCTGGCTTGTCACGCCTACGGCTGCCGCGTGCTTCAACGCACCTTCGAGAAGTGTCATGACGTGCCGAAGGTAAACGTCCGGCCCCTCATGGAGGCGGTGCTTGCCCGCGTGAACGAGTTCACGATCCATCAGTACGGCAACTACGTCGTGCAGCACGCCATGCTGAACGCGCCGGATGATCTGCGGCACCGATTCATCATGCAGCTCGTCCCGCAGCTGTACCCGCTGTCGTGCAGCAAGTTTGCAAGCAACGTCGCGGAGAGGATCGTCACGACGGCCACCGAAGAGGAGCAGGATGAGATCATTAAGCAGCTGAAGAAGCCGCTGAGTGACACGCAGCGTGGCAACTACCTTATTCAGATGATGCAGGATACCTATGCAAACTACGTGGTGCAGCGCTTCTTTGAGGCAGCGTCGATCCAGCAGCGAGAGCGCATTAGCGAGCTCGTGCAGCCGTTTGTCGGCACAGTGAACCAGTCTGTTTACGGCCGTCACCTGCTGCGAAAGATGGTAGCGAACAACATCTTGACTAACACGTTCCTGCTAGGTCATGGCATTGATGTGAGCAGCCCTGAGTACGGCGGCAACATGAGCAAGAGCGGTGCGCGTAACGATCGTAATGGGCGCCACGGCGACAACTCATTCAACGGGATGGGTGGAGGCGGCCGCGGCGGCGGCAACGGCAGCCGCGCCGGGCGGAACAACCACCACCACCAGATGAACACCAATATGCTCAACGCCAACAATAACGCCCTACAGCCAAATTTGCAAGGCAGCAACAACAACAGTGCGGGTATGTTCGTCATGCAGCCGGCGATGGCGGCGGCCATGGCTCCGCAGCAGTTCCAACAGCACCCTTCGATGGGAGCGTACATGACGGCTCCGGCGGCGGCGGCGGCTCCTGGGCCGCAGCAATTCGCATACAACCCCGCGTACGGCATGCCGCAGCCGAACCAGCAACAGCAGCCTCAGCAGATGGTGCCATCACAGCCTTTTATGGGTACTGCTGCACAAATGCCGCAGTCCTCGCAGTACATGGCACCGATGACCGCTAACAGCGGACAGTACAACTTTTCGGTGTACCCCACGCAACCGCAGATGATGCCTCCGCAGCCCCTTCAGCAGCCGCAGCCGGGCTACGCGATGCAGAACTTCAACATGCAGCCGCAACAACAGCAGCCCATACCGCAACCCCAGCAGTTCCATCAGGACAACACATGGGCAACTCAGGCCTTTATGAATGGCGGCGGCTACGGCAGTGTGGAGCAGCTGCAGCAGCCGAGCCCGCTGCAGACGCCGTATGGACTGCAGCCGCAGCAGCCGCAAATGTTCCAGACCACCAATAACAATGGCTTTCTGGACAGCGCTGCTGGGCCTGCGAAGGCGCGTAGCGGCAAGGACAATGGCTCTGGCAAGTCTATGAAGCGCGTGGCCGGCAATCAGTTCGCCATCTCTGGTGCGATGGATATGGCCGCTGGCGCATCGGACAGCAACAGTATCGGTGATAACTCGCGCCACTCGAATTTTGCGGTTCAGCAGCTGCCGCTGCAGGGCGGCTATTAGACAAGGCGTGTGATGGCTAGGTGGCAGTCTTTAAAATTTTGATCTCTTTGCTTGCGATCTCCATGTGGCGGGGTGGAGTGGGCTAGGCGATGTAGCTTCGTTCGCAGGTGCTCTCTCTCTGCCTGCCATTACTGAAGGCTAGGCAGACAAGTATATTTTCCATACTGTTGTGCTTGTTTAAATCTAGTTATGCAGACATATGTATAGATGTATATATATGTGTGTGTGTTGCTGAGCCGTGTATTTCTTTTTTAACAAAGAAGAAGTGCGCATTTCTCCGATATTTAATCTTCCCTGGGTACTCCGTACAGTACGCAATCTATACACTTCCATGTTTTTCCTTATATTTTCTTTTTTTCTTTTTCTTCTTCTTACCTTTACGTTTACTATTTGGCGCCTTTTTGTTTTCTGTTGGTGCTGTTGCTGTTGTTTCTTGTGTGCTTGTTAGAGGGTTTGGGTGGGTGGGGCGAGGTGGAGGAGGGAGATGGGGCGGGCGTGCTTGTTGGATGGGCGGGCCCCTCCGCCTCCTCCCTGACGGGGTGCTGTCGTACGTTGCGCGAAGCAACCGGCAGCTCGGCATGCGGGGGAAGGGGCGTGGGCAGGATGGGTGTGCTCTCTCCCTATTTTCCCTCTTTCTTCTTCTTCTTTTTTTGTTTGTTTGTTTCTTTGTCGATCCATTCTTTTTTCCCCCGGAGGTACGGCTGAGAAATAGCCTCCTCCTATGTGCTTCTTCCTCGTGCTCTTTTTTTTTTTTTGTTTCAAGCGGCTACTGCCAATTACGGAAGTGGGCTCGCTGTACTAATAAAATAAAATGAAAAGGAAAGGAAGGGACATGACTATATATATATGTATATATATATATATATATATATATTTATTTATATTTATACATACATACATATCTATCTATCTATCTATATACATATATATGTGTGAAATGTATTCATCGGAACGACGAATTATTATTATTGTAGAAGTGGAAGAGATTAAATCGAATTCTCACTTGCATCTTTGCTGGTGTGCTCCCTCTTCTTCATCTTTTTATTTTTCATTTTTTCATTTTTCTTTTTTTTTTCTTTCATCTGTTATCCCATTTTCCTCTCTATTTCCTAAACGCCGGATGTATTCCAATTATTCCCCCGTTTTCATGTTCGTTCTGTTCTTTCATTGGGCACGTGTGTGAAGAGTTAACGACCGGCTCGGCTTTTTTTTTTTTGTTCGACCCACTTCGCACTTTCTTTCTTTCTTTGTTTTTTTTTATTGTTGTGTGCTTTCATCACCTTTAATTGTTTATTATTATTATTATTATTATTGATGCTCTTGGTTGCATTCCTTGTATGTTTGTGTGCGTTTCTTTTTTTTTTCTTTTTTTAAATATGTCTCCTCCCCCCCTTTTTTTGTCGTTGTGTGTGCGAGTTGGGGGGAGGGCGGCGCGGGGGCCAGGAGTGCATCTCTATTTCTTTTTTCTTCTTCTTTCATTTGTGTGCTTTTGCCTCTCTTACTTATTTATTTACTTCTCTCTTCTGTTCTCTTTTGACAATGTCTATTAGAGTTGACGGAGAGGTGCCATGGAAACCAAAGCCGACAAAACGAATGATCCGACATCTTTATCCTCCATGTGTGCAAAACCTCCATGTTTTTAGCGTGTTTCCCCCCGAGGGCCGATTTCACTCTACTTAACAATTTTTTCTCTCTCCATTTTTGGAAAAAAGAAATTCCCCCCTGATGTTGACAGAAGAAAAACTTCGAATGTTCAAATCTATCATCTACAGTTTTCTCTCCTTAGTACGGTTGTTGCTACTGGCTGACACATTTCTCTCTCATTATTATTATAATTTTTTTTTTAGCCTCATTATTATTATTGGTCTGTAAACGATACTTAACAGCGACTTTTAGCTCTCACCTTCGTTCTCGGAGAGCGAGTGGGCGATAATAAGAAGCGCAGAAGAGAGAAAAAACATATTTTAATGTGCTCAGCCTAAGAGAAAAAGAAGGAGCTGCTAATGAGCGCATGAGATAGTCGGTGAGCGAGAAAGGAAAAGACGGAGAGGAGAAAAGGATTTTAAAGATCAAGCAATGATAAGATAGGAATAAACTACAGTTAACATGAAACCCGAGGCTTCGTTATTCTCATGCTTTTTTTTTGCTGCGAGACAATCGTTTGTTTTTACGCTCTGTTATTCTTTTTCTTCTTGTCTTCCTGGTTGTGCCGTTCGTACACAACAATGGCAGCACGTAAAAAAAAAAGAAACGAAGAAAAAGAAGGAACAACTTTAAGGGAATCGCGATGCGTAGACTGACCGGAGAAAAAAGAAAAAGAAAAGTGAGACCTTACCGAAGGGCGTTACCGTTTACTGCTGCCTTTTTTTTATTTGTGCTATTTTTGTATTTGAGTTTTCCCCCTTTTCTTTTTTGTTGTTGCTGTGTGGAGTAGCAGCACTCTAAATGTACATGCACCATGCTTTTTGTTTTTAAATTCTTGCTCTGCCGCTTGTTTGCTTATCTGTATTGCTGAAATCTTTGCCTGGGGTGATGAACCTGCCTTTGATGTTTGATGATCTGTTGTTACAGCTATTGTTGTTGTTCTTTTTCTTATTCTTATTCTTCTTCCCCCCTCCCCACCCCCTCCCACCCCTGCCTTGTGTGTGCACTAATGTATATTTCTTTGACGCATTATATGTACTAGTTGTAGAGGAGAAACGGCGGTGAATCATGCGTGCGTGCTGTGGCATCTTGCCCTTCTTCTTTAAGGGCATCTCTCCTTCTTTCTTTTCTCTCGCTTTTTTTTTTGTTTGCATGCATGTGTTTGATCCGATTTTCTTTTCATGTGAAACGCTTGCAGCGGGGGAAGAGTAAAGAAAGGAGGCCGTATAGTCACACACCCAGACACACACACACACACA
>LJSK01000113.1:33628-50905 GCA_001299535.1 Leptomonas seymouri
CCCCCCCAAAAAAAAAAAAAAAGAAAAGAAAAAGACCTGTGATGCGAAGTTGCTGCCGGCCTTCGCTGCAAAGAAACGCTTCTGTTGTTTTTGTTTCTCCTTGAATTTCATGTTTCTCTTTATCGCCGTTGGCTTCATCAACGCCTTATCTTTTTTTTTTCTTTAAATAGTTTTCGTTCCTACGAAAGTTCGGATTTGAGTTGGAGACCGGAATGGAAGCCTCCGGTTGGCACAAGTTTAGATCACAAATCCACTAACAACAAGTAAAAGAATTCGCGAGTTTTGGCTATACGCGTACGCTAACTTGATCGCCAGTAGGCAAAACGAAAATGGGCGGCAACATTTCTCAAGAGCAGATGAACGAATACCGAGAGACTGTCAAGGACCGTCTCTCCGAGGAGGCCATTTCGTTTCTCTACTCGCGCTTCATGAAGGCCGCGCCGAGTGGTGTCATGACTCCCCTCCTCTTCAAGCAGTACATTGAAAGTGTCGACGTTTACAAGGATCGAAGGATTCGCGAGGAGGAGCACAAGCGCCAGCAGACTGGCGTCTTTGACAGGCTTAGCAACGCTAATAAAAACAACGTTAGCACGAAGGAACATGCAGAGGCAGCTGCAGCGGAGGACGACAGCGACTACTACCGCCATCTCTTTCGCGGCTACGACCTCGACAACGACGGCGTGATCACCTTCAAGAAGTTTCTGATGTACCACGTTGCGATTGTATACAGCACGGAGGACCTCTTCTACGTAATCTTCAACACCTACGACGAAAACGGCGATGACTGCTTGTCGTTGGGGGACATCAAGGCCGTCATCACGGCGGCAACGCGCTACGTGGGCGATTACAATGTCAGCGACCGCGAGGTGCGACGCGTGATCGACGAGGAGGCGCGCCGTCTCATGGGCTTCTTAGATATTCGTAAGCAGGGGTATGTTCAGATGGAGGACATGCGCCTCATCACGCAGAAGTATCCGCAAGTGCTAGAGAAGATGAAGTGCCTGATGTGACCTGTGTGCACGTAGAAAAGGCTAATCCAGCTGCGCACACAGACAAACACGCAACGCTTGCCTTTTGTTTTTTTGTCGATTGTTGATCTTATCTGCTTTCCTTAGAATACACTCACGCACGTATATATATATATATTTCTGTGTAGGAATTTCCATATTTGAAGAGCCGTTGTTGCCGGGTAACGTGTGACGTGAGCTTCCGCAGTGGTGGCGCTGGCGCAGCCTTCATTGTCCTTGGCATCGAGGGGGGGGGGTGCGTGGCCCACCATATGTCGCTTTTTCTGTATTTCTTTGTGTGCCTTCTTTGTCTTGGTGCTTTACAGACCCTCCGATTTTTTCTTTTTTCTTTTTTTTTTTTGGTGCCTTCGTTTTATTGTCACGTGACCTTCATCGTTTTCTTTGTTGTGCTCAGGCACGCGCACGCTGCAACAGCAACAGCAACCGGATCGGGCATAGCATCACGCCACGTCAGGTTCAGCTGCACGCACGTTTTTATTCACGGCGTGCACGTGATGCGTTCGCTGACCCCCCCCTCTCCCCTCGAAAGACGGTGCGCTACTTCCTGCATCTGGGAGTTGTACGGAGGGGAAGTACAAGAGGAGAGAAATGAGCGCCTGCTGGCCTTTCTTGTTTCTGTAGACGGGCTGGTATTACGTCTGTGGACGCAGTCCAGGAGCATGACAACGCAGCGGCGCATGTGAGTGCGGATGGCGTGCACAGCAGCGCATGGCCACTGCTCCTTTCGATGACATCTGCGCTTCAAACTTTCTCAGCCTCTCTTCCTCTCTCTTTCCCCTATTCTGAAATAACTCTGTGCTGGCTTTATTTTATGGTCCCTTGTGGGGCCTCCACTCTTTACACTGCCCCACACCAACGAACGAATAAATGAGAAAAGGTTACACAAAAGCAGTAGCATAAAAGAGAAAAAAAATAGTCTTTTGATTTATTTAGAATAAGAAGTTTTCTGAAGCTTCATGATATACCCCTGCTTGTGACTCTTCTCAGCTTTATGTGTAGTAAGCTTCTCTCGATTTTTTTTTTCTTTCTTTGGCTCGATCTTTCATGGGGTTTTGCTGCGGAAGTCAGTTCTCTACTTCACAAGTCGGTGGGGCTATTGCTGCTCCACACTTGTCTTGTTTTCTTTTTCTTTTTTTTTTGTTTTCTTTGCTTCTTGTGTTGTGACTCCTCAGTGTGCGCGCTTCTTCCTCTGCTTCGCTCTCACTTTTTTCCTTTTTTCTTTCCTTTTCTTTCCTTGGTTGCGCACTGAACGCGGGCGCTGCCCGTGGTTGCGACACCACCTGAATTTTTCCGCTTTCGAAGGGCTGTCGGCTGATCTTCGCCGTTCTTTCTCCGCCCTGCTCTGCCCTCCCCTCTTGTTCCCCCCTGTCTGCATCAAACTTCTTTTATTGTAGTTCATGTTATGTTATTGCTCCCAAAACTTTTGGTTTTCTTTGCTTTACATCAGTCAGTCTAATTTGTTGGCGTGTCTTCTCTTTGTTCCCTTGCTGTCGCGGCGTTTCATCGTTGTTGTCGAGGGTTCAGTTGAAGGATAGGGGAGGGAGGCGTATACATTCCTCTTGTGATTTTTTTTTTCTCTAATTACCCTTTGCGATTCTTTATGATTGGGGCTGATTGAAATCAGGCAATCAAACAGGAGCTCTGTCTCTATCCCTATTGTTCTACATTTTTATTTACGCCGACTTACCCTTCAAGAAAACAAACAAACAAAAAAAAGCAAATCAAGCAAACAAACAAAAAGGCGGAGACGAAGGACGCGTTGCACACACCCATCTAAGCAAAGCACACGAAGACAACAACAACTACCAAAAAGAGTATTCGTAAATAGAAATATCTATCTATCTATCTATATACGGTGTACATTTGCCTTCATCATCTTAATTGCTACTATTGCTACTAATACTATTTTTTTTTCCCTCGTTTTTCTTTTGTCGCCTACTTGTATGGCTCCAAGGTGAGGAGCTTTTCTCTTCTGTCATACCACTTAGCATCTGTTTACTTTTCTCTTCATAGGCACTTGCTCGCCTTTTTGTTTACTCTAACCTAACGGATCGTGGAGTTTGTATGCTTCTTCTGTAAAGCTTAACGTAATTGAGAGAGCTAGAACAGGAGAGAGCAGAAGAAAAAAAGAGTAGGGAGAGCTCTTATAAATATATCGAATCAGGGAACGCGAGCACTTTGCAGCATTGCGCCGTTTGTCTTCTTCTAATTCCTTCTCTATTTTTGTTGTTGTTTGGTTTGTGTTGCTTAGGTTGCGTAGAGGGCACCACCACGACCGTGCCCGCTGTCTGCGTTGGATCGGATCGCCTTACCGAATAAAGGAAAAAGAAAAGAAAACTAAGAAGGAAATATTCAACACCAATTCGGTCAAACACACACGTGCACACACTCAAGCAAGTAGAGGAAGATATCGTATCAACGACATCACGGTGGCTGTACCACCCCCCTCTTCATTGTTGTTTGAACGTAAAAAAGGCAGCGGTCTTCCGTCCGTTTCCCCGTCCCCCCCTCCTTCTCTTTTTTTTTTCTCATTTCTTTTAATCGCTTTGGATTTTTGATGAGGAGTGGAGAACTCGGCACGAGGGGCCTTTGAATTTCATTCGAAACCGCACGCTGTCGCAGAGGGGGCTCATCGTGGTGAGTCCATCGCACCGACAGACGCTGGCAGTACTTCTGTTTTCTGTTTTCAGACTTCCCTCATTTTTTTTTCTCTCTTCCACACCTTCTGTTCAGCCCACCGACGCCTTGTTATTGCCTTTTTGAGTTTTTATTTGTTTATTGTTTGTTTATGATATCTTCTATTCTTTCGTAGGAAAAGAAGATTACATATATACATATATATATATATATAATACAGAAGATCCTGTCCTATCTCCGCTTTAGTTGATTGTTTGTTAGTCAAGCCAGCGTTACCGCTTTGTGCCTTTAGCTTTCCCCCTTCTCTTTCTTTTACTTTATGTAGTTATATTCAAGTGGCGTGTGTGTAGTTTGCCTTCTGTTATTTTTCCTGTGTTGTCGTTGCTGGCTCTTGTTTTTCTTTGTTGTATGAGACTTACACATATTTAGGAAGGGTTGCGGTAAGGGATTGTGCTTGTAATTCGATTGCGTCGTATCGATGAGGGACTCACGCCAAGAAGGAAAGCCTGGCGCTGCCCCATCTGGCGAGGAAACGGTCAGCAGCCCGGAGAAGGGGTTACCGAAGCTGCGCGCGACGATGGCTGCCACAAACTCGACCGCAGCAGCGGGCGAATCAAGCCTGCATCCCCCATCAAGCGGACTAGGCAGCGGCACCACCTCCGCTCAGCTCGAGGAGCCGACGATGCCGTTGCTAGACGCTGCCAATAAGGCTACAAAGCCGCAGCGAGAACATCAGCAGCAGCCTCACGGCGCCGTCAAGCTTTCTCTCTGTAGCGCGAGCGTAAATGAACCCATGAACCCGACTACGGACATGGCTGACGGCTCTATCGGCAAGCTGAATGAGACCTCCGTATCTTCAGAAGCACAAAATGCGTCTGCCTCTGTTGCCGCTTCCGATTCCACCAACACAGCCGCAGGCACTGTCATCAATAGAGGCGATGCAGGCGGTAGTGCGTGCAGATCTCAGCCGTTAGCGCAGGAAGCATCTGACTCAACGTACCACCAGCAACTGGATCGTAGCACCACCGGCCGCGCTTCTCCGGCTACCGGGAACAGCAGCGCGGCTTCAACGCCGCACCTGCGGGACGGTAGAAGGTCGCTAGCGGGAACCCCCGTCACTCGCATGCAAGCTCGCAGCGTATCGTTGCCGCCGACTGGCAGTGATGGCAGCCTTGCCCAACTCCGCTACGGCAACAGTAAAGATGGAGGTGCTGCAGCCGCAGCAGCAGCGACAGAAGTGCACTTGCCCTCAAGACGAGGCGCCGATGCGTCTGTCCATGCGTTTAGCGCGGCGAGCGCAAGCAGTGGCGTGTTGGACAGCGGCCAACACGGCAGCTGGAACACCACCGCATCGCGCCAAGAAGGGCCTTGCGAGCAAAAGGAGAACTTGGAGGTCAAGATCACAGCTTCGCCTTCTTCGTTTGGTGCTGCGCTAGCGGGTGTTGCGGTTGATGCCCCCGCATCGTCCAAGCCTGCCACCGGTGGAGCAGCAGCAGTGCGTGCACGAGCCGTCAAGGCGGCAGTACCATCACCCCCTGACGTTGAAACAGAAGGGGGGGAGGGCGATGCAGAGGCGGCAACGTTAGATGCTACAAAAACGTCAAGAGAAGAGCGCAAGCAGGGGATGGACCTGTCTCAACCCCCTCAGATTGTCGCCTGCTTGCCTTCCTCGCCGGATTCCCTCGCAGCACCAGAGGGCGCCACGTTCGACGACGCCGCTAGTCTGACCGCAACGGCAACGCCCGCTTCAAAGAAGCGCAAAAAGAAGAAGGCAAAGAAGAAGGCCGCTGCTGCCGCCGCTGCTGCTGCCGCTGCCGCCGCCGCCTCTGACAACACGACTGAGGAAGGCGGCATCGCTGCCGCGACAGCGACAAGCGCTACTTTCAGTGGTGCAGGAAGTGCAAATGACACAAAAGGAGTGTCAGCAGCGGGTGCTGCGCCTTCGCCTTCATTCGCTGGGACCGCGCCAATCCCCAGCGGTCCGTCTCGCGGAGACGCCGCAGCTCGCCAGGCCAACGCAGCTGCCGCGGCTGCCATGGCGCTGCGGAGCCACAGTGCTGGGAATGCCAGCAACAGCGGAGTTAGCGCCGGCTACGGCGCCTATCAAAGAAATTCGCCTTACGAGGACGGAGACGGTGTTGGCAGTGGGGGTCATACAGCATTGATGACGCCCCCGATAAACGCCATTGACTATTCAGGAAACGCTGAGTACATGCAGCAGGTAGCTAACAACGGTATGGGCGTGTATGGCCCACCTAACATGATGATGGCGAACAGCAGCATGAACGTTGTCGGCGGTGGCCACGTGTACGGGTACTACGGTGGTTCGCATGGAGGCGGCATGACCCCGTCACACCAGGCGCATCACCGCATGATGCACAACCAGCAACTGCAACAGCAACAGCAACAGCAGCAACAACGACGGCAGCAGCAGATGCCGTACCTGCCTCAAGGGATGGTGATGCCTCAAAGTGGTGGTGGCTACTCTACTCTGAACAACGGCGGCAACATGCAGCACTCCCCCGTGCACCGACGTGGAGCTGTGGGATATCAGCATGCACAACAGCACCCAAAGCAGCCGTCACATATGCTGCACCCGCGCACGATGTCCGCACAGCCTTACAACGGCAACAGCTATCCCATGAACAGCGCCAATGCGATGATGCAGGTGCAGGTGGGTGGTGCCTACCCTCCCATGCACAACATGAGCGGTAATACGGCTTGCAATAGCGGAGCAGTTAGCGCCACGCCCACTTATTATGGAAGCGGAATGGACGGCAATGCTGCGTATGCATCTTCCATGCAGCAACAACAGCAACAGGAGTCCCCTCATCAGCAGCGAAACATGCATTACGCCCCAAACCTTTCTTCTGCTTCTTCAGCGCAGATGCACTACTCCCCTGCAGGCGCAGGGGGCTTAAAGCTTGGCATCGGGCTCAACAACAATAGTAGCAGCGTGGGCGTGACGCGGATGGGCCCGTTCTACAACAACAACATCACCAGTAGTGGCGCAGGGGCTCGTGGCGGTGGTTACGGCGAAGGCGTGCCCTCGTACGTTGGTGCTGCGTCTGCAAATGAGGCTGGCGCCGTAAACAACGGGATGCGGATGACTGCCACTGCTGCTTCTCCACACACCCTTTCCTTTACCCCTGAAGTGAGCCCCTATCTGTGTCGCCTCATTGAACAGGAGGTGCTGACTTACCTCATCCCCTCGCTTTCCTGCTTGCAGCGTCGCCGTCTGCAGCTGCGCGCCCTCGCCGAGTACATCACGGCTGCACTGCGCCATGCCGGCCGGCAAACCGGCCACAACTACGGTGACATCTCTTTTTATATTTTTGGCAGCGTCAACATGCGCACCGTGCTGCCTGACGGCGACAACGACGTCACGGTAGAGGTGGACGGACTGCTGTCGACAGAGGCCAGCCGCAGTCCGCCCCCACCGCCCACACCGGAGGAGGCTACCGGGCAGAGGACCGCGGCTGCTGCGAAGCCTGCGCTGCCCCCTGTCACGACGGATAGCAGCGCTGGAGACGTGGATGGCGCGATGCAGCTGACGACAGCCGCCGATGGCCGGCCGCGTCTGGCGGCGCCGGCAGTGCTGAGCATTGCCTCGGGGGAGGTGCTGGGCCGCGTGCGCGACTACCTGCGCAACGCCAAGACGCCCATCTTCGTTGATTCCCTCGTGGTGGCCGAGGTGCGGGTGCTGAAGCTGGTGATGGAGGGCTGCAACTACGACATTACAGTGGGCCAGTTTGGCGGGGTGAACTGTGTTCGCTTCTTGCACGAGATGGACGCTGCGATTGGCGGCCAGCACTTGTTGAAGCGTACGTTGTTGTTGTTGAAGGCATGGAGCTGCTATGAGGCGCATGTGCTGGGTGGGCAGGCGGGCTACATCGGCTCGTACGCGGCGACCATCATGCTCGTCTCGATGATAAACACCGTGGAGTTTCTGGAAGACGTGGAGGATGAGTCTCGGCGCAGCTCTGCAATGAACAACGCCGATCCCTCGTCGAAGCTGGTAATGTGCACCGCACCGCTGCAGACTGGCTTTTCGAGTACTTTGCAGTCTCCGCACTGTGCAGCCGCCGAAGAAAGGAGCGAGTTGGCGAGTGCACTGGCCCCGGCAGCGCAAGCATCGGTGCATAGCAACGCCTCCTCTTCCTCTCCTTCCGTGGCCGCAAACGAATGTGCGGAGAAAAGCGGGAGGCGCGACGGCGAC
This sequence comes from Leptomonas seymouri, assembly GCA_001299535.1. NCBI lineage: Eukaryota > Euglenozoa > Kinetoplastea > Trypanosomatida > Trypanosomatidae > Leptomonas > Leptomonas seymouri. The sequence goes on from LJSK01000113.1 coordinate 41,513, forward strand.
GGCGATGACACGGTGACGCCGGCTGCTGCTGCGTCAGCGTCGGAGCGAGAAAGGGAGGACGCGATGGACGCGGAGGAGGGCACTGAGTGCGAAGCGCCACCGTGTGCCGCTGCAAGCCCGATCCACGCCTCGAACGCCTCCCTCCACTTACTGTCTCCCTTATCACTGCTGGCCCGCTTCTTGAAGTTCTATGCGTACTTCGACTTCGATCACTACTGCGTGACCGCCTTCGGTCCACTGCCGCTGCAGAAGATCAGCTCCACTCCTTTGGATCTGAGCTATCTGGAGGTGGACGCCGCACACAGCCGTCCGCTGGAGGGCGATGCGGCTGCGAATCGCGCGGCCACAGACATACACTTTCTCGGCTTAACAGCCGAAGGCGAGGCCACCATTGGCCATCTGATTCGTCGACGCCAGAAGCCGCTCTTGACGGTGAGTGGAGTGAAGCACCTGCTGGACGAAGTGAACCAGTCAAGAAGAGCGGAGTGGCAGGCGAGGCACAACGCCCGCCAAGCCGCCTCCGCCGCCGCAGCGGCGGCGCCTGGCGAAGGGGCGAGGAATGAGTCAGGGTGCGACAGCAGCAGAAGCCTACACAAGCATGTGCAGCTGGATCGTGCCGGCTGTGCGCGCGACGATGCAGGGTTGATGTGCCCCTCGTGCAACACTGCCGTCTTTCCGGTGCGTGACATGAATGTGCTCGATCCGCTGCGGTGGAGCAGCAACATGGTACGGGGTGTGTGCCGCAATCACCTGCAGCGAATCCGACGTGCCTTTTTCGAAGGGATTCGGCTGTTTGACGTTGCTTCTCAGCAGCTCAGTGGCTGTAATCACGTCCAGCATAGCGGACACGGCAATCAGAGTGCCGCTTCGAATACAACAACAGCAGGTACAGCCGCCAGCGCCACCGCCACCGCCATGGGCCCTATTGATACCGCGTCTCCCGCCTCTCAACAGTTCGCGCTTAGCGGTGCGAGTAGCTGCCGCAGCTGGGCAGACCACCACAACGCGGCGGTGCCTCCCGTCCTGGGCTCTCCGGTGAGCGAGGGAGACACGGCGGGCACGGCATTTGGCGCTTCCCAGGTGAACCACGCGGCTGGGGGAGGCGGCGAAGACTCGCTCCTCTGCCCGGGCTTTCCCTTCCCACATTCGCAGTGCACGCGACGAGAAGTTGCAGTGCTGCAACTACTCTTTCCTCGCTCCATTGAATCGATCCGCAAGAACAGCGCGCTGAACTGTCCATGGAACCGTGCGAATGTGAAGGAGATGTCGCAGGAGGGCGTGCCGCAGTGCTCGACCTGCCCATACCCGTCTCTGCTGTGCACTCCCGACATCCACCGCATGTGTGAGCCGCAGCTGGTCTTTCACAGAGTTTCCACTGCACCCGCAGCCACTAACGATACGATGCACAGCGGTAACAGCAACACCCTCACGCCTGCTAGCCCTGTTATGACGTCGACAGACCCTGCAACGCTGGGTGACGGCAAAACACGAGCTGCTGCACAGCCGCAACAGCAACTGCCAGCCATTACGAGTCCGACCCTGCAGCTCCGAAAAACAGCGCCACAGCAACAACAAGCGAATGGGGCAGGTCGTCTTTTGAATTCCATGGATCAGGCAGCAATCGAACTGGAAGAGGCTATTGCGGGCGAGGACACGAGTGAAGAAGCACGGAGCGGCGGGCCGTTGGGAGAAGAGATGGTGCCGCCTATCCGCATGGCGCCTGCAGCGTCGCGGGCCAGCAATCTTGGCAACAATGTGTACCCAGGCACACAGATCAGCAATGGCGGCGGGAGAGGCAACGGCAATGGCATGCTGCACGGTGATACTCTGGTGGGCGCCATGCATTCCTCTCCGTCACCGCAGCTGATCAACGACAACGGCGGGGGTGGTGGGGCTGCGGCGTCTTCTATGGTGCCGCCACACGCGCTGTATCCCCCTGGACCGGTGCCTGCAGGCGCTATGGGGACGTATGGCCAATCAAACATAGGCATGCAGATAATGATGCCTCCTGAAGAGGGCTACTACGCGATGCAGAGAGCTGCTGCAGCTGCGAATATGGGCGGCGGTAGTGGCAGACATGGCGGCCCTCACAGCCCACAGCAGCAGCAGCAACAACACCATCACTCACACCCTATGCACCATCAGCAGCACAGCAGCAGTGGGTACATGTCGAGCCCCATGATGATGGCCGGTGGAGGTGGGCATCACAGCAACAACAGCGCAAGCGACCCGATGCCCCCAACGCCGCACAGCACTGGCGTGCACATGAGCAACGGTAGTGGCGGTGGTACCCCTCAGCCATACGTGCGCATTGGCAACCCGCACGCTTCTCCCAACTCGGGCGGCTACAACACGATGGGCGCCGTTGGCGTCCACAACATGGGCAACGGCCTCAACACAGGACTAATGGGGCGCACCTACGGCGGCAATGCGAACATGGCGAGCTCAACGATGGCGATGCCGGTGAACCGCGGCGGAAACAACAATAACATGGGTGGCGGAGGCGCTTATGGTGGGTGGGCCTCAAACGCGCCGTCTCGCTCACAGCAGCCACAGTTACAGCCACAACAGCAGATGCAGCACATGTATGTGCATCCCATGCAGCAGCCGCAGCAGCGCGGACCGTACGCGGAGGGCAGCCGAGCGCAGGTCGGCCCACACACTGCGCAAGGCGGCGCGGTGCATGTGAAGGTGCCGGTGAAGGTGATAGGAAGGGGCGGTAGGGATACAACGACGCTTGCGCAGAATGCATGATGCTGCAATGGGCAGCAGACCGAGCAGGAAGGAGCGACTTGCCAGTGGGCGGATCGATCAGGAAGACATAAACAAACAAAGAGCTGCGTGCGGGCGTAGAACAGACCTGTCGTTGCTGCATGGAGCAAAATACAGAGCGTGCCGGAGTGGCAGATGCGGGTAGCTGACTCCCCCAAAAACAAAAAAAGAAAGGTTGAATGAAGCCACTCGAAAAATAATAATAATCAAAACATCCGGCAATTACTGTACTTCGGTGCTGCCACGCCGACGGCCACCGTTGTGACGTGTGACCTCAATAATAATAATGTACATATACTGCATGAGGTGTCATACTTACGATGATCTGGGTGCTTCCCTTTATACAGTTCGTCCAATCGCATTGCATGAGCATCAAAACGACGTTTTCCATAGCGCAGCGTCTTCTCGGAATGTCAGGGGTGATGTGGGGGTGCCAGTGCGTGGTCATCGTGTGCTGTATGCTGCCCCCCCCACCCCCCCCTCGCCCAGAACCCACAGCAGCTCTCTCCCCCTTTCATTTGCTTTCTTCTTTCTGTTTGCGTCTAATTTCAAAGGTGTACCAGCACGTTATACGCCCCTATACAGATGCATAGGGTAGCGGGAGTGCAATGCAGAGCTGACACCACCAAGAGCGCATTGACATCCAAAGTGAGAGTTTGGTGAGAGGTGCAGGACCTCGTTTTCAGGCCTCTCCTCTGCTTTCGGCAAGCGCCGCTGATTCACAGTGAACAGCAGCGCTGTGCAGGCCGTCGTATCATCGATGCCGGTTGCTCCTACCGCGACGTGCTGCTCTCTCTGTTAAATGCTTCTCCCCTCAGTTACGTGCAGCTGGCCGCGTCGACGGCGATCGACGTCGGCAGCGACGCGCTGCGTGATCCGCAGAAGCAAACAGCATTTACCAACCCTGGGAGGACGCTTCCCGCTTTCAGCGCGATGGGCATATTTTTTGAGCTCGCCAGCGCTCAGTACGTGGAGATGTACGGCGGCAGCTACTGGAGGGTGCAGGAGGATGTGCTGCTGTGGAGAAGGGTTTACTCAGGGGACGCTGCTGGTAGCGCGATGCACCGAGCATGCCGGAGGGACGGAGAACAACGATAGCAGGTGAACGTTCCCTTCGTTTCGCGGGCATCGTGCAGGTCATTCGCGAAGCAGTGCAGCGCTTATGTTGGTCGTGCGTCTCACGGCACCAAACGCACCGACAACGCTCCATATGAGATAGCCGTACTGGTGTCGTCTGCCACAACTGCTTTCACCTCGGTGTAAACAACTCACAATGGTGTGCTGATGCCTCGTGGCGCAGCGGCTGCCGCTTTTCCGTTTGAGGGCGCCTTTGACATGCAGCTTTCCAACTACGTTTTACACCTCTTGTGCTCAAGGACGCCCTATGACGTCTCTGCACCTCCTCAGGGAGGTTCGGTGGGGGCTGCGTCTGACAGTCCTACCGGTCTTAGAAACTATGGCTGCGACTTGCCGTACACGCGTGCGGAGGGGCGGGCCACTGAAGATATCGCTTTGTGGGATCGACTTGGTGCTGTGGTACATCGCTGCTGGACAGACCTCCCCAGTGAAGTTGGAAGGGGCGGTCGGGCCGATGCGTTCACCAACTTTTCTGAAATGTGCCCCGCCCCTTGTCTGCACGTCCTGCTAATAGAGTGCATCCTGCCGTTACTGATGCGGACCTTGGCAGAGCAGCGATTTCTGTGGGTGCAGGCCACGCAGGGTAATGCCGCGCACTCGCGGCAGTTTGCGCGAAGGGTGTGCCGGCAGCAGGGCCCGAGACGTGTCGGCCTCTGGCCCCTTGTGTTCCGCCGAGCAGCCCCTCATCTTCTTCGAACGCCGTTGACGCTGTCACGATACCTTTTGCGTCCCCCAGTGAGGCCCGCGTCTTGCTGCTCGGCGTGAGGCAGGCTTGTCGGGGTGCTGTGCAGGGGGCGTTGGGCTGCTAGGGACGGGTGCGACAGGCGGTAGGGGTCTGTTCTTGGTGGAGGGGCTGTGCGCGGGGCTTGCCTTCAACGTTTCGAACGCCGCTGGGGAGGTGCATGAGGCCCTTTTGCAGCTCTTCTTTTTCTTGGTGAGCGTGGATGTGTTACCCAATGCATATGAAGCTCAGTGTACCGGGTGGGGTAGCCAAGAGCGGCACCTTACTGCGCTCTACCGCGATATCTACTCGGTGCTAGACGCCTCCACTCCCCCCCCCCTTCAATGGATGACCCGCCACGTCGACGACAATGACCACACTGTCGACGGCGGTGGACTGCATCGTCTGATGACGCGCTCTCTTCGTAGTGGCCTGCACCTCTCGCGAGGTGTCCCACTTCATTCTCCTCGGCGTCCAGCACGCATACTGTGCCACACCCCACCGCAGTCGATGCACCCTGCGTAGGTGCTTGTTTTACACATGCGCATACAGCAGGGGTGACGGGGTTGCGTGACGGGCAGTTGAGCTTCTCCCAGCAAAAGAAAAGGCGGGGATGCCTTTGTGCTTTGCGCCACCAAACAGAAAACAAAAGTGGCCCAACAATCCACAGCCAAAAGAAAGGAAAGCAGCTGAAGACGATACAGCGTTTCTATCCTTTTCTCTCTACCCTTTTCGGGTCGGTGACCGACTCGAAGGCGAGGGAGGGTAGGCGCTTCCTTCAGCGTCTGGAGCAACTCCCCCTAGCGCCACCGGCGGTGCTGATTATCTATCTCCATGCCTCACATTTCTTCTTTGCTTTTATTTCTTTAAATGCCGTTCTCCCCACCAACACACCCATGCGTGCTCCGTCGCCGCTGTGGTTTGGCATCTCTTACGTGGGACTTGCTTGTGTACAGTAGCACTATACGCACACACAGAGGGTTCCAGTACACACCCACCCCAAAACCAGCCAGCCAGCAAAGGAGCACAGGCCGAGCGACTCTGTACTCGCCTTCGATTACTGCAGTTGCTTGCCTTTTCTCTTCCTCGCTCAAGACGGCATGCCGGAATCGGAGGAAGAGCGCCGTCTGCGCAAAGAGAAGAAGCGGGAGGCCGCGCGCCGCGCCTCAGAGAAGGCCGCCCAGCAAAGTGCCACCGACGCAGCGCCACCGGAGGGGCTTCCAGTGAAGGAGACGGAGGAGGAGCGTCGCATCCGCAAGGAGAAGAAGCGGGCGCAGCGCGAGGAGGCCAAAAAGCAGGCAGAGGAGGCTGCCGCTGCTGCGGTAGCGCCAGCCAAAAAAAGTGATGAAGGGAGGAGCTCGTCACTGCAACGTGATCACCAGCACGGCCACCGCAACAGCAAAGACAAAAATAAAGATGCCCCCTCTTCCTCTCGAGCGGAGGCAGCGCCAACACCGTCAAAGAACCAATCAAAACCCATCGACGATAACGCTGCCCTCTTAAGCGCCATCGAGGCTGAGAATAGTGCTGTGGTGGCGCGGAGCTCCATTAACAGCAACGCATTTGCGGCAGCACTCCCTGCTGAGACAAAGGCGACTAGCGGCAATAACAGCGGGGAGAGCGGCAAGGAGACGAAGGAGGAGCGGGCTGCGCGCAAGCAGGCGGAGCGCGAAGAGCGCCGTCGTCAGCGACACGCCGCGAAGGCCGCTGCCGCCGCTTCTGCCGCAGGTGGAGGGAGTAGTGTGGACAACGGCGATGCTAATGCAGTGGGGGGAGAGCGAAGGAGTGCCACGACCTCGCCTGCTGCCGCGATCCCGACCACCAGCTTTGACGCAAGTGAGCTGCAGCGGCAGGCGTATCGTGCACAGTTTCAGAAGGACCTGGCCCGTGCCACGGCGCTGCGCCGATTGATTGACTTCGACAGCAGTGGCGGTGTGGTGCTCGACCTCGCCCCGCAGACGGCCTACGACTTGTACATCCGCGACTTCGGCCAGAGCGGGCGGGAGCAGGCCGGCGTGCAGGCGCCGCCTGAGGAGGAGCGTCTGGACGTCGCGACGCAGGCAGAGCGGTGCAAGCTGCGGACACGCGGCGCACAGGCTCCTGAGGATTTGGGCCTCTGTCCTGAAGAGGAGGCGGAGCGACAGTTTTTTCAGCTGCGCCGCAGTGCACAGCAGCGCAGAGGGTCGGGCGACGGTGATGGGGAGGGCAGCGGTGCGAACAACGAAGGAGACAGCGGCGGCAATATGGTCGGCGGAGGGAGTCTCAAGCCTGAGACGAAGAAGGCAGCCCGCGCCGTCGATTCGGCTCTCCTAGAGCGCTTCTTGACTAACACCCTTCCTCTCATGAGCGCGGTGCTGGATGAGAACAACGCCGCGGCCACCGGCGCTGCTGCTGCGAGCATAGCGGCAGCAGGCAGAGCTGCATCTTTCGGCGACGCCGGCGGCAAGTTGAAAGGCCCCACCGCGTTTTCTTCTTCATACTCCACGTTTTGCTGGGGCGGTACGCGTAATCGCCCGCTGGTGCAGGTGATGCTGAACCCCTCCAACACGCGGCAGCTGATTGCCCTGCACGGCCCACACGAAGAGAGCGGACCCTCGTCGATGCTAGACACCTACATGTCGGTACTGCTTCTGTGGAGCGTGCACGACACGACCACTCCGGAGCGCGTGCTGGTGTCCTTCTCGACTGTCACGTCGTTTTGCGTCAGCCCCACACGCCCGTATCTTATCTACGGAGGCACGGAGGACGGCAACGTCTGTGTCTGGAGCCTGCGGGAGCCGGACCGCCTGCACCTGGCTGCCGGCCGCTACAGGAAGGTCAGCTTTCGCTTACCTTCGTATTGCACGAGCTGGCAGGCGGACGGCCACAGCGCACCGGTGCGGCAGGTGCGCGTGTCTGGCTACAACTCCAAGGCTCCGTCGCGCAAGGAGGAGCAGCACGAGCAGCTGGTATCGATGGACGAGCGTGGGGAGGTGTGCTTTTGGGTGGTGACGGACAAGGAGAGCAACGGGAAGGGTGCCCAGCTGAGCGACAACGACTACGGGCAGCATCCCTTTACCAGTGTGCGCCTCCACCTTGCAAAGGGCATCTCGGCTGCTGCGTACGAGCATGTCGGGGACAGCGCAGCGGACGCGACGGTGGCCTACGGTGCGGGAGTCACGTCCTCATTCGACTTCTCGCCTCTGGACGCGACGCAGTACGTCTTAACGGCCCCGCATGGCGTGGTGCACCGCTCCCGCTTCGGCGGCATTGCGGTGCCCTCTCTCTACAGCCCCTCACAGGCGACCTACTATTCGTTGCCCGATGATAGGGCTGACAAGGGGGCGGTGGTGGCGGTACCCTGCTGTGTGCATTACAGCGTGTTGGATCCGCGTTGGTTTGTTGTGGGCTACGAGGACGGCACCTTGCGACCGTTCCTACGTAACGAGGCCGCACCGAAGCTGACGGTCGATGTGGGCTATCACCCCATTGTCGCTGTTCGCTGCAGCGGGACGACGCCGTGGGTGGTGTGGGCGCTGGACGAGAGCGGCGAGGTACACATGATCGACTTCGCGCACCACAGCCGGCAGACGCCGCGGTTCTCATACATGCTAACACAGCAGGACACGGGCTTGTGCACCTGCATGGACGTCTCGGCAAAGGATGAGAGGGCAGACCAGCGGGTGCTAGTGGCCGGCTTTGAGAAGGGGATGGTGCAGCTGCACACGTTGGACACGGAGAAGCTGTGCATTGCTAACGCAGAGCGTGACGAGAGGTGGATCTAGCGGCTTCCTGTATTTCTCCATCCGTGGGCACCGCAGTGCGCGGCATTGATGTAATTTAGAAGGCTTTGCTTCGTTATTTCCCGGACACTGCCGACCTTGGCGGTCCCGCCCGCCCTCCCGCCCCCTTTTTTAAATTTTATTTTTGCCCGTTGCGCGTCTGTTCAGAGGTGCTGGCGGGTGGCCCGCGCTCTGGGGCTCTGTGAAACATGAAAGTGCACATGTGCGTCGGCGATGTAACTTCGTAGGGGAGCGAGTGAGAATCGGGGTGGGGAGGCGGGCCACTGCACTTTCTACAAGTCTGTTGTGCTGAATGGTTTCATGGGATACGCACCGTTCTTCCGCTGTGCTGCTTGCTTTTTTTTTTGGTTCTGCGCAAAGTTAGAAACCAACAACAACAACAGCAACAGCTGGCGCTTCTCATTCGGAATGCGCTAGAGACGTTCATTGAGCCGATACGAAGCACATATCCCCCGAAATGAAAACCTACTCGCTTGTGAGCATAGCGGTGCATTGGCTCAATGACAGAGCGAGACCGTCGCTCTTTTCCTTTCTCTCGCTCCACTTTGTCTTGACCGACATCACGGCCTGTGCAGCTCACGGTGGCTTGCTCCGCCGCTATGGGGAAGGCGTGCCTTGCTGTCCACAACGAGAATTTTTTCAGTTGTTTTCAAATCGGCGGTGGCGTACACCGGCTCTCAGTCCCCCTTTTTTTTTTAAATTAAAGGGCGGAGAGGCTGGCGAGGGAGTCGCAGTGTCGCAGAGCGGAGGAAAGGCGGTGGCGGTGATGGTGCTGTTTTGTTTTGTGTGGTGCAGGCAAAATTTTATTGCCCCTTTCACTTCTTCTTTTATTCTCCACGCCGGTCCTTCCTCAATTCACGTTTGGGCAGTGAAAAGTCATCGTGGCGAGTGCATCTCTGGCCGTGGCGCATAGAGGTAGCATTGGCAGCGGTGGAGAAACATCCACTGCAGGACCGAACACAGCCACACACACACACACAC
>LJSK01000113.1:54668-65030 GCA_001299535.1 Leptomonas seymouri
CCCCCTCCCCTCCCCACCCCGACATCCGCACGTTCACAGGATTCTCAGTTTCAGAGTGGCTCACTGACGACCCCCTTTTTTAAAAAGACACGCCAGCGGGCTCTTTTCTGATCTCAGGTTTTTATTGTTTTATTGTTTTTGGTTTCCTGTCAGACGCCCAGTAGCTTCCGCCCCGTTCAGACACAGCTTGCCCCGGAGAGAATAGGAGCATCTACGTTTGCACATGGAGTAGAGACGCCCAGGCAAAGAGCAACAGCAAGCGTAACCCACTCACCCACACTGGCATAAGTGGCGTACATTGAAGGACACACTTGAGCTAACACATCTTCCAAGATATAAGAAGAGTCGATCGAGGATCAGAGTACGTCTTAGCGTACTTGATGCACTGTCCGTTGGTTTCTACTTTAAATTTTTTTTGCCTTACCATTATTACGATTTTTATTACCACTACTTCCCTTCAAATCGTTTTTGTTTCTCTTAAAAAAAAAAACTACATCAGTTCCATCTAACGTACAGAACACGCACTGCTCTTCTCCTCTCTACACGGGCGTTTAGGCTCGCTGTATTCCCTCCATACTCCAACGCATCACAAAACTCATGCAGACACGCAGGGACGTTTGCTATTCACGATTACTGCAACAAAAGTGTTTTTCCTTTTGAAAGAAAGTAGCCGGATCCGTAAACCTAATAGGTTAGCGTTGATTTTTTCCCTTCTCTTTCAAAAGATTCAGCAAGTGCCCTTTGAAAACTCGAGAGAGAGAGAGAGAGAGAGAGAGAGAGAGGCTACACGTTTCTCTCGTGGTCTCCTTCAAGTTCTGTGTTTACTACACCTATCTGTTTCTTCTCTCGACTTGGTTTGTGTGTTTCTTCTTGTATTCCTTTGATTCAAATTCATTTAGTGCTCTTCTCGTGTTTTACATTCGCCTGTTTTTCTATTATTTCTTCTTATTTTTTTTTTTGAAATAAAGCCGTTTTTATCTGATCACGTTGTGTTTTCCTACGCCTTGTTCTTTTCTTTGCTTGCCTTCAGGCCGTAGTTTTCTTTGTTTGTTTGTTTGTTTCTCTCAACTCCCACGTGAAATTTCTTTTATTATTTTATCTTCTTTTGATTTATTTTTTGTTCCCGCTGTGCTGTTTTTGCTTTTGTTTTTGTTTGTACCTTTTTTTTTTTTGGTGCTCTTTGTGTTCTTGTGTGCTTTTTCTTTTCTTTTCTAACCTATAAAATACTTTTAGCCGTATTATTATTATCATTATATTCCTCTGCACCTCTTCTTTGTGTCTTGTTGTTGTTGTTGTTTTTCTAAGCTGTTTTCTTCGCAACGTGGAATATATCGGTTTGTGCTCCAATTCGTGGTGGTATCCCTTCCGTTTTGATACCGGCGTTTGCTTCAGCCCCCCCTTTTTTTTTCTTCCTTTTCACTTCTTCTCCAGTCTACTGTGAAACAAAGAAGATCGCAACGACAGGGTGAGGCGTGTTACTGGCGCTTACGCTTACGTGAGCAGACCGTGTCCGACGGGTAGGTTCCATCGCGCTCTCTCTTTGACGCCCGTGGGCATCTTCAACAAAAAAGAAAGTAAAATCGCCAACGATACGCTCGAGTAAAGGATGATCGCCGACCTCTTTAGTCAGAGCGCGGCTTGCGAGGACCAAAGCACGGCTTGGCTCAGCCACCAGGCGAACTACACATCAAATACGACTGGCATACATCCCTCATCCTTCACCGAGTCGCGTTTGTCCTCTAGCAGTCGCAGCAGCGGCAGCATCAGTAAGCACTCTCCCGTAGTGCAGGAGCAGATGCAGAACTCTATCAATGGTGACGTGAGCTTCAAAAAATCGAGTACCCGTAGTGCCTGCCTGACCCGTCGGTGGTCGGAGGACGTCAACGCGCAAAACTCCGTGTCCCTGAACAGCCTGCCGTGGAGCGGTGCAGAAGCACCGCAGACGACGGGTTGCAAGTCGACGTTACCGCACGGCCATGGCAGCAGCTGTCGTAGCGACAAGCCAGCGAAGGGGCTGAAGAAGGCACTGAAGAATACGCCGCTTCCCTCGACTATTTCTTTTTCCTCGGCCGCGAAACGCGAGGAGTCGTTGTACAAACACACGGCAGACTGGGATGGGCAAAGCACTGGCTTGTTGGGCAGCACCGGCGATGGCGAGGTGCGTGGCGTGGCGTTGAAGTCTTCAAAGCGCTCGAAGCGCACCGTTGGTAGCGTAAAGGGTGCGGCGAGCGCGTCTGATGAGGACCACGGCGATGGCAGCCACATCTCGTCCCGGGCTCTCTTTGCCACGAGGGGGCGGCAGCAGAGCTCCAACTCCCTCACATTGCCGATGCCGTGTGAGGGCATGTCAGTTCAGGCCGCAATGACTTGTGAATCGACGACTGTTGTGAGAGCTTCGACAAATGCGCTCCAGTGCGCGGTGCCGGAGTCTTCCACGGGCAACTGCAGTGGTGCGGCTGCCACTGGTGCCGCTGCCGCGGCCGTGACGTCGTCATTCAGTGGGCCCAGTGCGTCGTGCACCGGTTACCCCACCGCACCGACAGTATCGCGCACTCCTTCCTCGTCTTTCACGATGACGGACATTGCCACCGCGTTGCGCAGCACGCCGGAGGGCCAACACCCTTTCCTTGATATGGACTACCAGCGCAGAGTGCGCGAGTACAAGCGGGTGCAGGAGCGTCTGAACGAGCAGGTGGTGCAGTCCTTTCAGAATCAGTTCTCGAGCTATCAGCAGGCGATCGCCATCAAGTGCTTGCTGAATGCCGCACACCGTCACCAGTACCGGCAGTGCATGGACCACAACATGACAGAGGAAGAGAGCAAGCGACGGGAGAGCGAAGGCTTCGCTGGTGCGCGTGCGCCGAGCCGCACAGGCCGCTGGAGCTCCCGTGAGTGCCGCCTCGTCAACCTCCAGTGGGCCTTGACGGCCAAGCAAGCAGAGAGCGACTTGTACCGCGAAGGCATCACTGCCGTGCAGCGGAAGCTGTCCAGCATGTGTCTCTTCAACCCTGACAGCGACGTGCGCGTATATGGCGATAACTGCAGCATGCGGGAGCAGCGATGCTACCGTCAGCACAGGCTGCTAGTCTGCCTGCAGCACCAGCGCATGCGTGGCGGCAACCCCTACTTTTTGGAGGAGCCCCAGAAGCACAAGGGGAGTTAGAGTGTTCTAACTCGCTGCCTGAGCCGGCGATGGGTCTGGAGAGAGGAGCAAGCGCACGAAGGAGCATACGCAGCAGCAACTGCAGCGAGGGCCGCACGCACAGACATCCCCGCCAACAAGGTGATGGGTATGGCTTCCAGTAGATGAAGCGTATACCAATGATCTCAAAGCGGCTACCAACGGTACTCCATAGTGAGCGCCCCGATTCTTTCTTTTCAAAGAAGAAGATGGAGAAAGGATGTACTCGATGTATGTGCATACATCCATAAGGATGCGAGAGGGGTCCCTATGCGTGCGCGGACTGCAGTGCCCTCCTCTCAATAATGCGAGACACGTGCTGGCAGAGCGATGAGGAGAGAAAGGAAGCAAGGCAGCGCACCGAGCAATGACGTGAAGCCGTTCTGAGTAGCTGTGGATGGGTGCGATGGAGTCAAACAGTAATGAAAAACAATGGAATGCAAACATATCTCTGTAAGTACATATATATATATTGACTACACTCTGCTTTCGCGCCAATAAAAAACTATTTCTATATACACACACACATACGTATATGCGTATGCTAGGTGATGCTTTAGATCGTAAATGTATTTCCTTTATCGTTATCAGTGACTAAACACCTCCTACGTTGTCTTCTTTGCTTTCCGATTTTTTAAAAAAAAGATGCTTCTTTTTTTGTTTCTTTAAAAGGAAACAACGAATAAAGCGTTGAGCTTCTTGAGGACCGAAAGATTGAAGGGGAGGAGGGTGTGGCTGTGGTGTTCATCGTGCTTTGTGCTTTGATTTGTTTGGCTCCGCTACAATGGCCTCTACTTGTGATGATGCACTTTATTATATATATGTATATATGTATATATATTGGTGCCGCTGAAAACAATCCAGCGAGCTTTTTAGCCTTCCTGCTGTTTTTTTTTTTTAGTGTGAGGCCGAATTCGCGAAACGGTGCCGGAGATATGCGGCGAAATTTTTAGCGCGCTAAGCTGATGAATGCCTCCTCCCTCCCCCCCATTCTCCTTTCCGATTCTTTGTGGTGCTTTTAAATTTCCATTTTTTCTTTTTTCTTTTCAGCTCTCTCTTTCCGGCGGATGCATCCTGCGTGTCTGCGTTGCACTCGACATCAGAGGAAGAGCAAAAAAAAAGATAAACTTGAAAATGCGGATCCATGATTTATGAGGCAGACAAACTATCATTTGCCCTTTCATTTAATTTTTTATTTTTCCATTTGTGTTCACGTGCAACTGTTATTGACTTATTATTATTTTATTTATTTCCTTTCCTCTCTACTTAATTTCGAATGAATCACTCCATATGTTTATTTGTCTTGGTATGCTTTGAACTATTATTATCACTATTATTATTTTGATATCTCTCTTGATTTGAACGCTTTCAATTTTCTTCTTATTTTTCTTCTTTACATTGTGCTCATGTTATTATATATATATATATACACGTATGTTCTCGCTTATATATATATATTTATATATTTACATCTTCCACACGACTAAATCCATTCGAATTGCAGAGTTGTTTCGCACGGTGTTTCAGACGATGGCTGCTTTTTTTTTGTTTCTCATCGCCTTTTGATGTTTGCTTTCCTTCTTTCTTCGACCATCGCCCCCTTTAAGAGAAAATAAAGCAGCAGCAAGGGAGGGGGACGTGAACCTTCTCTTGGCGCTCGACTGCTGATTTCGCCGCTGACTGTACAGACGGCTTGAGGGCCAATGCGCACATCCGTGGTGCTTGCTTTCCCTTTATTCTTGCTCTCACCTATTCGTCGCTTTCCTCCTTGGTGTATGGTGCTGTCTCAACGGCGTGCCGTCTTTCCAATGCGAACCCTCGATGATACACGCTGCACCAAAGCAAGAAAGCTTGAGGGTATGAAAAGAAAAAAAAAAAAGCAGCCGTCGCAATCGTAACTGAATCCACTCCTTGACTTAAGGACTATGACAGTGCGAGCGTCGGGGTAAAGGAAAACGTGCCGGTTTGCTCTTCAACGATTCTGATGCGATTCAAAACTTGTTATCGCTGCCTATATATAGTTGTGGATTCCCTTAATCGGAGATGCAGCGGCGATGATCACTCTTCTACTCATTTTTTTTTTTAAAGAAATAGGTAACTCTCTCTCTACATATATATATGTATATGTATATCTATTTATCTATATATCTATATCTAAATGTATACTTCTTCCAAATGAGTGGTTCTCTTTCATTCTTGTAAACTCGCTGCGAGGATTTTGCCGGGTGCCGTTTGTTCGCTGCAACTGATGCTCACTTCTATTTTGTTTGTTTGTTTCTCTTTCGCCTTTTCTATTTTCGCTTGTTCTTCCGCTTTTCGTTTTTTTTTTTTTCTCTCCCTCCCTCTATTTATTTATTTACAATTTACATCGCATCTGTCGTGAATCGGTTAAGGTAACTTATCGGCATACACAGCGCGGAGCGACCACGGCCAGTGACTAGTATCCGTAAGTGCTGGATCGGCGGTCTATGAAATTCTTCAACCCACTCCCTCTGCCTGTACTCTCTAGGTGGCTCTCTGCTGTGTGCATCTAAACAGTCGTTTCTCCTTCATTTATGCTCTCTTAAAAAAAGAAAAGAGCAAAACAACAACAGCAGCTGACTTCACTCCTCTCTTTTTTCTTCTTTCAATTATGGTGCACCTGACGTGGCCAGTTTCTCTCGATAGTGCTGTCACTTACGCGTGAGGGGTGCCTCACTTCTTCTTCCCTTTTTCTTTCTGCGTTGGCGCTTTTAAACTTACGATTCTTCAAAAAATATAAAAAAGCTGGCAACCACGCTGCTTTGCTGAAGTTGGTAACCGCGTATCGGATGTGCTGCTCGCAAGAAGGGGCCCCCGCTTTTGATGGAGTGGTAAGTAGCGCGCGCGTGTACGCTCTGCTGCGCTGACAGGTAATGTAGCACACGCGCATTTTGCGCTTTGCTCCTCGACGCGTCAGACGGTGCGGTCTCCAGTGCCAGCTGGAGAGGCCAATGCGCGTTACTCTCCAGCTTCGGCGCTGTGGGTGTGTTTGCGATGCTACCGACCGCTGGGTTCTTGACGTTTTTTTCTTTCTTCTTCCTGAAGAGAGCGTCCTCTCCCCTGTCTGCTTCTTCAACGCTCGCAATCGAGCAAAAAGAGAAAGGGCTGTGAGTAGGACGGCGCGCTAGTCTGTGATATGCACCAGACGCACATACACATACGCGCGCGCGCAGGGTGTAGACGCGCATGTCTTGACGGTGCTCTCGCCGATGTCGGATGGCGTTTACGTCGGTCCCACCTTCACACGAGTCTGGCTACTCTGAAGAAAGGAGAGAATTGCGGGGTTTCGCGTCGCCTTTCCTTGGTCGTTGCAATCGAACTCCATTTCTTAACGGACTGTTGCTTCTGTTCTATTGTGTTCCCACAGGTGCAGCTGTGAATTGCCCCCCCCCCTCCCTCCCTCCCCCCAATGAACACATGGTGGTATGTCGTGGCTTTTGCTTCTTGAATGCTGATTTGAGTATTGGGGGGTGGAGGTACGGGTGCATAGTGCATTGGAGAGGGTCGAATAGGCTGCGCCGACAACATCTAAGGGACGCGTTTCAGAGAGCAGAGGAGTTGTCTCTGTGGCGCACTCACACTGACTCTTATTCCCCCCCCTTAGTTTCAAAAAAAGGAGGCAGGGCTCCGTAGATGCCGAGCCATCGCACCATCGTGGTGCCAGGGTTTCGTGCTCACTGCATGGTGAGGGCTAAGAGCCAGCAACTTGCCCTCAGGTGTGTCTGCGATCTGTTTCGGTCTGCAGACAGGCTTGGACCGTTCTCTGGCACGGGCAGCGTCTACGGTGAATGCCTCCATGCCTAACTTTCAGAAGACGGCAAGGCTCTGCATCGCATCTACGGGCACGGTGTCTGCTGTGCAGATGCGCTCCAGGGTACCCACGGCAGGATGACCCCATCACCCCATTCCTTTAAATATGATGAAGCAGCCGGCGGCAGACGCTTCTTCATTTCTGGCGTTCACTCCCCCAGTCAGGGCCCGCAGCGGTCTTGTAGCAGACGGTCTTTCCCAATCACGAAAAGGGCACTTAGAGTCAAAGCTGCAGTTGCAGCTGGCGGGCTTCCGCCCGCACTGCCCCAGGGCCGGTCCGTTAGACTTGCTCCTTTGCAAGGGGGTGCGGAGAACTAAGGACGCGGCTATCGCCGTCGTGCTTGCGCATGACCCGATACCGTAGAGGGCGGCTTGAGGTCGCTGTTTTGCACTTGGCCGCAACGCGGACGCAGTGCATTAGAAACTCCGGGGGTGGGTGGTGGTGCCACGCTCTGTGCTTTTGGAAGAAGAGTGGCGCCATGGCAAGCAAACAGCAACATGTGCTTGTCTACTTGCGTTTTCTTGTCGATGGCGCTCAGCCCAGCGATACCGTCTCTCTCTTTCCCCTCTTCTTGTAGTGGAGTCGCAGTGTGGGTTGCCCGCCACCACTGTGAAGTGCACGACTACAAGTGTGTGTGTGTGTGTGTGGGGGGGTGGGCATGATGATGACAATTGTTTATTCGGGCTTGATACATGTGTGGTATATACGCTGAGCAGTTCTGCAAAAAAGTGTGGCTGTGCCGGCGCGTCTCTACTCCTTTTTGTTTTTGTTTTTATGGTACGAGACATCAAAATAATATCTATCTGTATATCTATGTCTATATGTGCTGCGCCTATGCGGGTTTCAGTGAACAAAGCTCACACATCCCCATGCACATGTCGGGGATGTACTGCTTTTGTTGCCGTGACGTTGCCATCTTCCATGGGCTTATGGCGTTGCAATGTGTATTCATATTTATTTATATTCATGCATGCTATATATATATATATATAGTTGCCTGTTTTGATATTGGCGGCCGCACTCTGCCCCGCGAGGAGGGATCCTGTTCGTGGGCACACACGCAGGGGAGAGCTGTGGAGAGGAGGAAACAGCCGAGGCCTCTCCTGTTTCGGCTCTTCGTGCGTGTGTGTTGGGCAAGCTGTTGCTTCGTGCAGGCCTCCTCGAACAGCGGGCCGCAAAACGTGTGACAAGGCATCTCCTACTATTTACTGTTCAGGTTTTAAGCGACCGTTTGAGCTATCGTGTTCGGTTTTTGTTTCTCTATTCCTTCTCCCGATCTTAATGTTTAGATGGGGCTCACGTTGTGGCTTTCTCCGCCACTTCTTGTTTTTTGAGGTTCTAACGCTCACGGTAGCATTTACAGACTTTTTTTTTAAAATTTAGCGCCGAAGATAGAAGGGCGGGTGCCGTTGAGACTCGATTGCGTGTGCTTCCCTGTTTTGTGTTCCTTGTGCTCTTCATTTCTATATTGACTCAACATCTTACGTGCTGCGCGTTGCTATTGCTCTTACATTTCTTTTATTGATATTATTATTACTATTAGCGTGTGTTTGTGTGTGCTTCAGTCCACGCCTGTTCATTTGTAATGAACAACAGTGTGCTCATCAAGCACACACACACACACACACACACACAGAGAAGAAAGTGATGGCGCAGCCTGACTTTTATTTTTTTCTCTCTCCGCTTCCGTATCACGTCTGCCCCGAAAAAGGCAGAGGAGGGGAGACAGGGGAGAGGGCCGCCGCACACACTTGCAGGAGTGAGTCAAGATAGCAATCTCGATGAACTGAAGGAATTCATGTAGTGGTGACTTTCAGTGCCCTACAGGAAGCCGCGCTCTCTTCTTTCTTTTTTCTTTTTTTTAATTATCTTTCCTTGTTCCCTTAATAACAATGGCACCATTTGGGGCTGTTGCCCCACTTGCACATTTGCACTCCTTCGCTTTCGGTATATTTGTGCTTTTCGTTTTATATTTTATTTTTGTACATATCGGCATACGCATTTAAAAAAAAATAAAGAATAAATTGAAATATACTTCAAAATGTTTTTCCTTTTCTCTGTTGGGTGGCCGCTGCTAATAACCAATTCGTGCACGCGTTCCTTTGTCGTGATTGCTGTACAGGTATATTTTTTGCATTTAAGAAGAAAAGGAAAAGAAACGTTTTTATTTAGTATTATTGTTTCGTATCTTATGTGGGTGCTTATTTTTTTTTCTCTCTTCGTATTCCTCCTTTCTGTGTCGTGATGAGGAGCCCACGTGTGCTCGGATCACACGGCGTGGTGCTGCGGGTGT
Source organism: Leptomonas seymouri (assembly GCA_001299535.1). Taxonomy (NCBI): domain Eukaryota; phylum Euglenozoa; class Kinetoplastea; order Trypanosomatida; family Trypanosomatidae; genus Leptomonas; species Leptomonas seymouri. Next base: position 63,975 of record LJSK01000113.1, read on the forward strand.
GGTGCTCTCTTCACCATCGCTGTCTGCAGAAAAGATGGGGCCTCACTCGAATATGGACGCACACAGCAACGACAATAAAACTAATCAGGACACGAAGAAAACAAAAATAAGGTATACAACATGAAGCAATACGATCTATTTTATTTTTGTTTTATATCCCAATGATTTCCCTCTTCTTTTATTGAAGCGCTTGCTCTTTCCGTTTTGTTTTTGTTTTCTTATTACTTCTCATGCCACACGAACTGCGGAGCTTCATTGCTGTGTTGCTCCTGCATGTACTCTCCCGATATAGACGTTGACTGGCGCAGCTTATGGCTATGCCGGTGATTCTTTATTATTTCATCCTTCTTTGCTTTTTGTTTTTTAAGTTCTTCTGTAGCCCTTTCTTTCTAAAACGTTTGCCTATACGCTCCATGCTTTTACCATTTGTTTTCCTCCTTTCCTTTTGCTTTGTTTTGTGTACACGGGCGCCAATCACGAGGCGGAGGTGGGCGAGACGCCGCCCCCCTCCCTCCCTCCTTGGCCTCTTTTTTTCTTTGTGGATGCGCGACATCCAGAAAACAATTGTGCGATCTGTTTCTACCTCCCCATGACGATACAGCTGTACGGGGGTACATATACTGATGGCTGAGAGCTCCAACTTCTGTTTTTGCTTCTTTGGTGGCTTTATTTTTTTCTTTATTTTTCTTTTTTTCTTTTGTTCCCTTGTTTTATCCACACAGCTTTTGTATTTATATACTTGTAGGTCTGTCCTTCTTTCACTGCCTTTGCTATTAGCGCCGTTTCTGTTTTCTTTTTTTTTCTTTTCTTTTTTGTGGTCCCTCACTTCAGCCGGGCTTGCCAACGTGGGGTGGAGCAGCCAGCACTTGCTGGGAACCGTACAACCATTCACACAATTCATTTTGTTTTATTTCTCTTTTCATTTTTGTGGTTGTGCGCTCTTGCTGTGAGTCAGCTATGCAAGCGATGCTCGAGGTCTCTTTCTGTTGCTCCTTCTGTTCATTGGCGTGGCTATCTTGATCTACGCCGATGCTACACACGGCGGGGGGGGGGGGG
>LJSK01000114.1:0-45669 GCA_001299535.1 Leptomonas seymouri
CGTCGTGCAGGCGCAGGAACGGGTAGCGCGACGGCAGTGAGGTTGATGGAGTTGGCGTTTGTGCGGAGGTTGTGTGAGGTTCGAGGTGGTTGGTCATTGGCTGCGGTTCACCGGTTGTTCTTGAGGTGATTGGTGACTGTTGGCGCTGGGAGTCCTCGGCAGATGATTGCTGCTCGTCGCGTTGTTGAAGGAGGTCGAGCGGTGGTATGGGGGGAGGTGCGGACTGGTGTGTTGGTTGTGTGTGTGGATGCTCCGCGGGTTGTCGTGGTTGTGAGTGATCTCTATGTGCCTTGTGGAATGTGTTGGACGAGTGGGAATGCTGTTCATTTGCGCTGGCGTTTGTCAGAGGATGGCGTGCTGGTGCTGTGCGGAGTGCTGTGTAGTCACAGATTGCGGTTTCTGTTGCTGTTAGGTGCGATGGGTCCACCGCAGGGTTGCTGCGAAGCTGCTTTAAGGACTTACGTAGCCACAAAAACTCTTCGTCGTCCGAAAGTTGCTGGGCGGTTGTGTGAAGTGCGATGAACGGCAAGTCGCCTCGAAGTGCGTTGTCCGCGGCGGCCTCGGTGACGTCGCGCTGCGCGGAGGCCTTAACGTCGGCTAATAGGGCGTTGACTGCCGCCTGCGTGATTCCCTTGCGCTCATCGCTGCTCTTACCTGCCCTCCCAAGCTGGGTGTTGGTTCGCAAGTAATGCAGCTGGTTGTTCTGTATTATGGCTGAGTGCGGAAGCTGTAGGAGGAGGCGATCCCAACTTCGAGAGGTGCGCAGCGCAACGCGATCGGCTCTATTCGCCAGGCGGACCCGCTGCAGGCTGGCGCCGATGCTACTGCACCCACCTTGTTGGAGCAACGTTTCGTACTTCTCCTGCAACGCGGTGTATGGGATGTCGTCTTGCAGTGGCAAGTGTCGTAAGGAAATGCATTGACGGGTGTGGTATAGAAGGAAGGGCTGCATGTGAAGGTGATACTCATCGGCGTAGAGGTTGGCCAGCATGAGGGCCCGGGCGGCGATGGCAGCATGGTAGAGAGCATCGAAGACAAGCGGCGCAGTAGGCCCGTGAAACCCCTCATTCGACGACTTCAGCCACAGCTCAGAGAAGTTATCGGGAAGGTTGAGCTGCGTAGTGGGAACACCGAGGGCCTCCTCTGGGAGTCCTGGATAAAGCTGCTGTAACCGGCGCTGATCCTCTAGCTCTTCCGCAGCCATCTCATCTACGATGTGCACAAGTTGCCGGGTTTGGTCGGCAAATGACTCCGAAGTGCGCGACGGGGCGGCGTCAGAAAAAGGCAGCAGCGTACCGTTTTGGGCCTCGGTCGTGCTGCCCTGCTCTCCCGTTGCAGCTTCGTCGGACAGGGCTGCAAAAAGTGCCGCAGATGCTCTGCGGAAGTCGATGCAGCACTCAAAAGGCAGTACAAATAGCGGCACCGAGGGAAGGGGGCGGAACGAGAGATAGGGGTAGCGCTCGGCGACCTCCTCGTTAGTTGCGTTGCGCAGAAGGCGCAGCTCGGCATCGTCGCGTGCCATGTGTCGAATATAGCTTCGAATCTCTTGTGCGCAGCGAGCGGCATCCTTTGCGGCCTTTGTTGCGGGTGGCTGTCTTTCGGAGTGGGCGAGGTGGAACTGCTCGCACTGTCGAAGGCGCGGTGCGTGCTCGATGTTGGCCGCTGTCCACAGCGGAATCGCGTCTCCACGTTGGAGGAAGCCCCCAAAGCGCTGCTGGAGTGCCGCCTCTTTACTTCTCAGTATACTGGCAAGCTTCTGCGCACGGGCCTCCATGCGCGCCTCGCAGGACTGCATGCGTCGCGTTGCCAGCTTGGCCTCCGCTGCGAGATGGGTGTACTCCATGTAGTGCTCACTGAAGACCACGTCTTCTTCCAGTCGCAGGTCCTTCAGGGGGACGCCATCGTACCGGCTCTGCAGAAAGGGGAACTTCGCCTCTGCGCGGAGGCGGTCGCGCATAACGCCCACCCGAGCCTTGCGCGCGCGACAGTGGCGGAACTCCAGGTGCTGCTGCAGGTGGGCGCGAAGGACATCGTCGCTGCAACGGCCTTGATTCCAGCGCAGCTGCAGCCCCCGATAGAATGTGTCCAGCTGATGCGGCAGCCCTACCAGGACGTCCGCAGAGCAGCGCAGCGAACGCAGCTGCGGATACCACTGCTCCAAGTACTCCGCGTCGCGGTTCTCACGGCCACGACGCTGCACGGCCGCCACCACGCGGTCACGGTCCTCCATATCAATGGTAGTGTAGAGGCTGGCACCCCATGTCTCCAACACGTCATCGAAAAGAATACTCAGGTGCTGATGGTGTATGCGCGGTGAACTGAGGTGATAGCGCTGCTGCAGCTGATGAGACTCCGAGCGGCTGTACAATCGCTCGAGCTGGCCGCGCTCCCAGATGGCGGCGCATCGGGCCTCAATGCGGGCATCTAACACACGGAGTGGCATCACCTCTTCCTTGGTGCGAGCACTGTGCTGGCGCGCCAGCAGCAAGTCGCGCAGCGGGCCGTCGTTGGTCAAATCAGACAGAAAGAAGGAGTGGCGCAGCACCGCGGGGGTCCAGGCAGATATGGACTGCCGCCAGTCCCACTGCTCCAGCTCCCACGCATCCACGCGCTCGCTGAGCCGCTCCATAGTGCGACGCTGATCCGCGCTTGACGCCCGATGCGCTGCTTTTCGTTCAAACTCACTCATGTACTGCTGAACCTGCACGTCCTCGACAACTTCAGCAAACTCCACCGGTAGCAGAAGGTTCACCACCCCGTCAAACGCCTCGATAAAGGCCCCCTCCACGGTGTGTTCGTACTGACGGCGCTGCAGCGTCCGTCGTGCCTTGACGGAGACGTAGGCCAGCATGAGCCGCTCCTGCAGCCGCTTCTCGTCTGAGCCCGCGGTCATCTGCTGCCACCGCACGCTCAGCTCACGAAAGAGCCTGTCATGCTCTAAATGAAGGCTCTCCACGTACACGCCGTCCACCTGCGGCGGGAGAAAGGCGTAACGCCTCAGCGTCACACCGGCGAGGAGCGTGCGGAACAGCTCGCCGACGCGCTGCTTCATCGCAGCCTCGAGACGGAAGGCTTCCTCTGTTCCTGCAACCTCCTGTGCGCGGCAGCGAGCGAGTTGTGCAAAGGTGCCGTCCTGCAGCGGCTGTAAATCGTCCCACGGAATGCCCTCGCAGCCGGTCTCTAGGAAGGGGTAACGTCGCAAGAAGCCGGTGAGAGGCACTCGGGCAGGGTAGCTTGGATGCCGGCGTCGGTTGAGAGCGTCGAGGTTTTGCAAATAGGCAACGTAATCGGGGTCTTCATGTGGCACCTGCGCGGCATCCAGGGCAGCACCGGCCCGGCGCAGCGTCTCCTCTGCCTGGTCCAGCCACCCCAGCTCGATCTCGACAGCGCCTCGGTTGTTCAGCACGACGCCGTACTGCCGACTTTCCTTGCCGTAGTACTGCGCGGCGTACGCGATGGCCTCATTGGTCAAGTCAATGCACTCCTTCGCATAGAGCCGCAGATCCCAAGAGCGATACACATGCGCAGTGTCCATGAGCAGGGTGTGGAGGTCAGCAGCAAAGGTGGGCTTCTCCTTCGAGAGGGCGATAGCGGTGCGTAGGACCTGAATAGCCCCGGCAAAGTTTCCTTCGTACTCCAGCTCCCGCCCCAGATCCCACAGATAGTTGATGAAGAAGTCCGAGGCCCAGCCAATGTTACTTAGCTCCACGGAGTGCTTCACGAGCGATTGTGTATCAACAGAGCACGAGTGGAGCAGCTTCTTGCACCGCAGCAGTCCGATGTACGGCTGCAAGTGCAGCCAGGCCCCGTGCTCGCTTCGCAGGTACTTCGGCATGCGCGCAATAGCGGTTTGAAAGTAGAAGACGGCCTCCTCCACGCAGCTGCGAAGCTCTGTTGGCGACTCGAAAAGGTGCTCCGCCACGTCCACGAGCCAGAAGCCGTATTCGGTGCAGCGCCGCCCCTGCGTCTTGGCGCTGGCCCACGCCTCGTAGCCGGCCAGCACCTGCGGAAAGCGGGAACGCCCTTCTTGAATACAGGCCCAATCGCGCGTCTTGAAGCACACGTGGCAGACGCAACGCTCCATCAGCCAGCGGATGAGCTGCAACGGTCCAACGCGCTCCCTCTGCGCATCCGCGTCCTCTTTTGCCAGCTTCAGCGCAAGCGAGAAGCGCTGCTGCCAGCACGCGACCTTCCAGCACAGCGGCAGGCAGAACGCATTGCAGTGAAGTGCATCTGTGCGCACTTTGGTGTACGCCTCCGCCAGCAGGATTGCCACCTGCGGATCCACGAGCTGCGGAATGACGGACGAGTTCACAAAGGGCCTCCACGTCAGTTGAATGTCACCAGCCTCTTTTCGAATGGTGGCGCCAAGGAGGTGGCACGCACGGCTCATAATCCGCGACCGCCACTCCCCACGAAAAGAAATAAGAAGATCGATGATATCGCCATCCACAGAGGTGACGCCGTACTTTCGCGAGAGAAGGCCTAAAAACTGGGCGCGAAAGAGAGGCTCCGGGGCGAAGACGAGGGCGAAGTACTTCGACAGTGCGCGCGCCAAGGATACCTCATCGTAGGCGTTTCGCTTGCCCTGTACCTCGATGTAAAACTCCTGCTTAAGGGTGCGGCAGACCATCTCGCACGCGATGAAGCTCACCGTTTGGCTAACCGCTTGCGGGTCGTAGTTGCCGGACGAGATAATACGGCGAGCGACTTGTTTCAACAGGCACAAGTTCACGCCGCGGTTGTGCAAGACGCTGCATAGCAGCTTCAATACGTCGTTTGTGTTAACAGAAGGCGGGGAACTTGAGCAGAGCTGCATGACTGTGTCTTGCAGCAGTAAGTCGTCAATCACGTCCATGGTGTTGTCAGCTCCGTCGACCACCTTTGGGCAGGTGCGCAGCATCTCCTGCCGCTTCATGATCGTATCATCCAGAAATAGTGGCGTCAGCGTAGCGTTCGAATTGGTGACATAGTAGCGTCCGTCAAGGGCCTCGTATACCTCCATGCTGTTGTCCAGCACGGCGATGTGCAGAGCCTCGGCAATGAAGGCCATCTCCGCCTCCACCTCTCTGTCGTTGGTGGAGTTAGCGCCGTAGAGCCGCTTGGGCTGCGTCGTCATTGGCACCAGAGCCTGTGCCAGCACCGGCATCCCCCGGTAGTAGAACATGACGGAGAGCGGCACAGAGAGAAGAGTGCTGCCGCTCTGCAAGATGCCCCGCAGCGAGGCGATGTAGTTGCGGCCAGACCGGCTGTCGGGTAAGATACGAAAGAATATGTTTTTGACGCGGAAGCACTGCACGAACTTCGGCAGCTCATGCGGCATGTCCTTCTCCAGTCGCACAATCTTAATCACAATCTCCGAAGCCTCCCTTTCAAACTCGCTCTCGATCTGGCGCAGGGCACTCATCCGCAGCTCCGCCTGCTCTATTGTGTGGTCCTCCATCTCCCACGCAAGCTGAAACTCCGCATTCCAGTTGCGGCCTCGTGGAGTGATCTCTGCACACGCCGCCAAGTACGGCTTCGGCGCTGTCTGCTGGATAGGGAAGGATGGGTTGCGCCGGATGGCGAGACGATCTTCCGTGGCCCAGCGGCCGCCTTGCGAGCTGGAAGAACGGGTGATGCGAGGCGCGCTCGCCGCGGTGTCACGCAGAGCGCTGCCGCGGCTCATCATGGGCACGGAGCCGCGCGCCGGCGCCGCACTTGCAGGTCGCTGCATTGTGCTTTCGTGCGTATGTGTACAAAGCACGAAATAACTGCAGCGATAAACGAAGATCGATAAGCCCGTTGGGTTCGCGTAGCAAACGCTAGAAGTTCAAACAAGTCCGCACGTGAGCTTCAGTGCCCACACAACGATGATGGTGTGTTGCTGCGCGCTGAATCGTCTGGAGTCGTCTCGCGAAGACGACTAGCCGTCTGCAGACACTGCGCTAAAGCAACAAAGGGAAGATGGCAAGCACTGGAAAAAGTGAGCCTCCGTCCAGGAAAGAACTTCGGCCCTGCAAAGCCACCAGCGCTTCAACTTGTGTCGCCCTCAGCAAAATATGTTGGTCTACACACGCTGGTCACAGAGCAGCGGTGCACCAAGCAATAACACCTGTCAGAAGAGAAGCACACTGCAGCTTACAGCAACAAAATAAGCGTTTTTAGAATCACTAGCGATGATCAGCCTCGTCGTCGAGAAGGAGGGCCCTCGGCACAAACCAGCAACGACGTCTTACATTCAACAAGCAAACACACACACACACACACACACACACACACCAGAAGCAGCTCGTTTATATGGGGAGCAGTGAATGAATCAATAAAAATTAAAGTGATGGTATCAATGGAAGTGAGCGCGCGGCCACAACGGTACAGGAAAACGTAAGTGGAGTATACAATATTCAAAGAAAGGTAAGAAGGCAACGCAGCGTGTGACACAGCACCTGCAACTACACGGTGTGGTGTTCCTCCGATGCACTTGGAGGTGAGTAGGATCTGATTACGATGACGAGGGTTCTTTTTTGAAAGGGATTATGTTAGACAGAAAGTCTGTGCAGTGTGCTTTAGATGTCCTCTATATTTTGCGGTACACGCGTGCCACACGCACAGTCATACACAGCGCAACAAGTGTGTACGCCTTTGCTTTTCTCTTCTTCGAGGAGATGACGCGAGAGACGCGCCGCTGCGTTCAATCTAAATAGTAAGGAAGTGCTTCCCTTCCCACACGTCAGTTGTAATTTTAGCGTCGTGATGGTTGTTGGAGGCAGAGAAGTTTTTGTAGGAAAGAAATGAAAGAGGTGGCATCAGCAGGAGTGTGAACGAGTGAAATACGCTCTACAAAAGCCGTCAGGTGGAACAAGAGGCAACGCCTGACCTAAAGGCGTACTTGAGGACGATCTCGTGCCCCGCGCTTACGCGGGAGTAGGTCTTTCCTTCTTTGGATGCTAAGAATCTGCTTAGAAAGACGCTTATTGACGGATAACGAAGCTGATCAAGCTGAAAGCGTTCGCAGTTGGTGTGAAAAACTTTCTTGGAGTGGCGTCCATCGACAGAGCACAACGATACGTTGTCTACTTCAAAATCAAATAACACGAAGCACGACTTCTCTGAGCTTTGGGGGGGATCGAGTAACAGAGATGAGGGAATGGTTTTAGAAGGGAAAAAAACAATGAAAAGAAGAACGGTTGATGGGGCGCCAATGAAGCCACCGGAACGTGCCACCGCATCGCGTACTTCATTAAAAAAAATTGCAGGCCTGAAGTCGTCACTTCGCTCTCCCGATAACAACAAACGAAGTCAAGTAAAAGCGGCTTTCGTCTCTCAAGTCACCTACAACGGGCACGCACAGCGCACGTTGCACAGACTCTGCGCACCTACACCACGCGAACATGGAAGTATAAGCAGGTTTACCGCCGGCTAGCACCAGCACATGAGACGAGAAAGCAGCCCACGGAGGCGTCACATTCACAAACAGAGGTAATGGCGGTGTGAGGGAACGACGAAGGCGGCGCAACGAGATCGACTACGCAGACATCCAAGAGCCCACAAGCGTCGATGGCTCAGCAGAACGTCATCTGTGTGTGAGAGAAACTTCCTCGCCGCCGGTGCAAACAATCGCGCCACCCGAAATGGCCTCACAGTAGACGGCGTACTGCTCCGGGTTCCACTCACCGTAAACACGCAACGCGTCATCCCGCAAACTCTCCAGATCCAGCATCGACCGTGGAGTCCGCTTCGCCATTGTGTAGGCCGCCGTCAGCACCTGCGTCGCCTCCACGTAGCTGTGGTCAGCCGCCAGCTCCATCCCGAGCTCCCACAGGTATTCCGTGCAGTAGTCAGCCGGGGTGACGACACGCGAAAAGAAGATGGCGTCGTCCACAAGCGCCTTGAGCGGCACGGCAGCGTCATTCTGCTTTAACTGGTGGCACCGCACCAGCCCCAGGCCCGGCTGCAAGAACAGCCAAGCTCCGCTGGAACTGCGCAGCGAAGCGGGTAGAAGCCGCTCGGCCAGTTGAAAGTGCTGCGCCGCCTCCCCGAGCACGTCGAGCACCGACGACGCCCCCAACAAGCAGCAGCCCACCTCGATGTGGCACTTGGCTCGCGTCACTGGCCCCGCGATGTCGTTGTAGACGTCGAGGAGAGGCGTGATCATCCGAAACGCCTCGCGGACGTTTTCAAGTGACGGGACGCTAAAGAGGAGCTTCATGAAGGTGCGCTGCGCCTGCGCAGCTCGGATGGACGTCGGCCCGTACCGCGCGTTGATCCGCTCTACGGCAGAGTTGGCCAGGTTGAGCGCGTCGCCCACCCGCCCCTGCCACACCGCGACTTTGATCTGAACCGGGTAGCAGCAGGCGTAGCGGTGCGCCGCGCAGGTCTGGCTACTTCTGAGCAGCGGCTCCAACGAGCACATCAGCGCCGGTTCACGCATCTTCGGTGTAACGCGACCAGCGACGAGCGCCCTCCACACGACGGTGCTGTGCTGCACAACGCTGCGGGCTGGAGGTCCGCTTCGTGCTCCGACAAGCCAGAATACGCGCTCTACGATGATGCTACGGTGTTCGAGGCGCTCCTGGTGCAGCACCTGCAGCAGCGTCTCGGCCTCGCCGTGCCCATTCGAGATGGAGTACTTGCGCAGCACCAACGCAAAAAACTTATCCTCCTGCTCCGTCTGCAAGGCGGTACACAGATGAAGCGCAAAACACTTGTTGATGGCGGTATCGTCTATGCCGAGCCGCTTCGCCTGTACCTCTGTGTAGAACTCCTGTTTGATGGTGCGCGCCATCATCTCAATGGCCACCGCTTGGGCAAAGTCGTGACAGGACTGGGCATCACTGCTGTATCGGCTATTGAAGGAGTCTAGGACGCCTTTCAACAAGCACAAGTTGATGCCGAAGAAGTGCAAGGTCTCGCTCAGCAGGCTACAGCGCTTCTCCAGTGGGGCATCCAGCACGTGAAACAGAGCGTCCAGTACAGCGGGGTTGCGGAGCACGTTGAGGGCGTCCTCGCAGGTGGCCGTAACGCAGGGGCACAACACCAGCATCTCCGCTCGCTTCAGCGGCCCGCCAATCAGCGTAGAGTCGTCGAGCGCAATGGTGGTGATGTTCGTATTCGTCACGTAGTTGCGTCCATCAAGCCCGCGGTAGACCTCACAGACGATTTGGTCCGGCAGCGGCGTGTTGAGGGCGTCTGCTATGATCTCCACCTCAGCACTCACCTCCCGGTTCGTTTCTTGATTGACGCCATACTGCTTCTGCGGTTCCGGCCCGAGCGGTGCAAGCGCCTGGGCCAGCACTGGGGTGCCTCGGTATACAAAGAAGGAGGTCAAGGGCACCGTGAGCACGCCGCTGCCGCTCTGCAGCACGCCGCGCAGCGACGCTGCAATGCTACGTCCCGACCGGCAGTCAGGGAGCACGCGGAAGAACACATTCTTCTCGCGGTAGCACATCCGCTCCTTCGGCACCGGCCTCGGGGCATCGGCCTCCATCCGCACAATCCTCACAACAGCCCCCATTGCCTCCTCTTCGAACTCCCTCTCAACACGTGCCAGCGCTGCCTGCCGCGCGGAGGCTAACGTCGATGTGCTGTCATCCCTCTCCAAAACGAGCTGGTAGGCCGCATTCCAGTCTGCGAACCCCGAAGAGAGCCCGGCGCATGACTTCACATATAATTTGTCCATCGCGTCAAGGAGAGCAGTAAAAGAGAGGCCTGCGCGTGGTGGGCTCGGTGCTGTGAGGGCTCTACGCGGCACGTCCGAAGCGTCTGGCGATGCAGGTTCAGATGGGAAACGAAGTGAAGGTTTGAAATCAGCCCAGCCTGAGCTTCGCGGTCTACACAGTCGCTATTGAAAGTGTGCAGGGAGGGGAGGCGGGCCCACGCGCAGTCGAGTGGGTGGGGCAACAGCGACAAACGAAAGCGAATTTATAAAAAGGGGGCGTTACAACGGATGACAGACGCGCGCTTCACCTCCACCCCACGACAACGACTGCAGTGCAAAGGGGATCCACACAACACAAATCAAGATGAAAGAATCAGTGGGGCCGATCAGAGTTCCATGAGGGCGTAAGAGAGACAAAAGCCGCAGCAGTAGGTGGAAGGGAAAAGATAAACCGATGGGTCGGTGAGTGAATGAAGGAGCCCAAAAAATCGAAGAGGTCAACTGCAGCAGCCAGGCACTGGAACACTCCGCCAGCAGATTCCCTGCGCTGTGAAGGGCCACCAATGAAACAGTGTGTGGCCAACGATGGCGACTTGCCGTTTGGTGTATTCAGTGGAGTTGGGTAAGCCGACAAATTCGCTTCACAGCCCAGCAATGACAGGCGTCCCAGGAAACAAAAAAAGGAGGGGATTGGGCCTGCAAGATGGCGGAGAATAGCCTGATGCACGCCGCTGGCCTCCGCGCCTATTGAATTCTGCGTCCGTTGTAGCGTCTGTTGCTTCCTTCTTCAGCAAGCACACACACACACACACACACACACACACACGCAGAGAGATGGGGGCCACGCCAGGATGGTAAACGGTGCGATCGGAGAAGCACAATGCACACACTGTTGGTGAGCAGCACAGCACAAATCAAACGAGGAAAGGAAAGAGAGAGAATAAAGATAACGTGAAGAGTTATGTGCATGAGGCGGTGGCAGAGGAGACCCCCCCCCAAATGTTAAAGGACCAACCGATGCGGTGCCCAATACGCAGTCACTCAGCTTGTGACTTCATCGGTGACGTTTAACTATCCCGTTTTGCGGCCTTTGCGATCCGATGTCAGCTGCACACGCGTCCTCCGCTGCAGCAGTGCCTCACTACCACACCCGCAGACACACCTGTAGCCTGCTTTACTTCTCTAATCGAGTGAATTCACCCTCGAAGCCGTTGAGCATACACTGTTAAAGCGAAATATGAAAGAAGTGCTCTCTTCGTGGGGCCGCGACACGGCGAGACCCTCTGAAATGTGCCGAAGGACAAGACAACAGGGAGAGAAACAGAACGCGGCATCGATGTAGCTTGCGGCACGCAGCCTCCGCTTCGTGAGCAGTGTACCCATCCGCAAAGCTCGCTCCCCTCTCACCCTCGCCAGGAGCTCCCCGACTCGTCCTCCTCCATCTCCACGTCGTCCACGTCGTCCACGTCGTCCACAACCGGACCGAAGTTGAAGGCGTCACGGAGCTGGCGGAAGTTCTCGTCCTCCCCCCATATCATCTGATCTCGTCTGCGCGCCTCGTCCAGCAGCAGGCCCCGCAGATCGGCCGCAGTGCTTTTAGGCTTGCGGTGCAGCGCACGCAGTATCCCCTTCGTCATCTGCCGCTTCGTCTTCTGCTGGTTGCGCAAAATGATGCGTCGCCACGCGTGCTCCTCAGCGGAGACGCAGCGGGCCACGTAGCCGTGAAAGGCAGTCAAGAATTCCGCTCGAATCACCATATCCACATCCATAATGTGCCACAGCTTGAGGGAGATGCGGTCGCGGTGCCATTCCACGATGGTGGCCCGCCGCTCCAGTCGATGGCCTGCGAGAACAAAGACAGTGAGAAGGCCCTCGCGTATGCGCCACGCTGCGTCGGACATCACCCGCTTCGTCGCAAGCGCGAGCTCCGACATGTCGCTCAAGGCGGAGTGGATTTTGTCGTTGAAGATGTTCACCCGGGAGCCGTACGTCTGCTTCAGGATCGCCGCATTGCGCATTCGCCCCTGGCGCCGCAGCAAGCGGTACCAATCCTCCGACTGGCCCTCCGCAATCAGCACTCGGGCGGTGGCCTCGACAACGACGATACGATTGATGCGCCGCTGAAAGCGCACCGCCAGCAGCGTGCAGTACCCCACCGGGTCCGTCTCCTTCATCTGCTTATCCATACGTCGCCGCTCCTTCCACTTCCACACCGCACCGCGGATCACGCGAATGGCGTTCTCACGCACGCGATGGGACCAAATGCGATTATTTTTGTGCCACGTCATCATCTCCGGGCTGGCACTGCTGGCCGTTTTCGCCAGGATCGCATTGGCACGTCGCAGGAAGCGCCGCGCCTCCTTCAGCTTATCCATAATGGTGAGGAGAAGCCCATAGCTTGTCAGCAACACGCCGAGCAGCCTGGACTCCAGCGACCCGGCCTCCGCAAGATGGATGGCCGTCTGAAGCAAAAACGCGCAGTCTTTATAACTTTCAGTTCCACCGCGCCGCTGCAGGTCTTCACTCTGCTCCTGGAGCACTCGCACGAAGCGGTTGCGCTCCTCCGGAAGGAGCTCCTTCGCCCTCGTGTCCCGCAGCTTCACGAGCTGCTGTGTCAGCGCAGAGTCGCCGATTGCATGGGAGTAAACGATGAAGCGCCCACACGTAGTGAAGAAGCGCAGAGTCGGCTCGCCGAACTCCACGGCGTGTGCCACCCACGTCAGCACCTCGGGGTCGAGTGCATTCTCTCGCAACGACGCACTCGCTAGCAGAAACCACCGCGCCACCTCGAGCAGGTAGAAGGAGCCGTAGTAAGCGTGTAGACGCATTTGTTTCGTTAGAAGATGCAACGAGCGCATGAACATCTCCAGCGCGGGCTTCGGTGCGTCGAGGTGCAGCCAGGCGCGGCCCTCTGTGTGTGCCAAGAGAGCCGCCGGGAGCAGGTGACCGTTCTCATCTAAGGTTGTCATGCACCGCTGGAAGAGGCGCATCGCCGCATCCACGTCGTCCCCGAGGGCGAAGCGGGCACAAGCAAAATCAATGAGGAGAAACATCTGCAGGGAGCCGTGCTCCGTCAGCCGTTGATCGAGCAAGGTGTGCTCCAGCATCTCCACTGCCTCCTTCATGTTTCCTTCCGCCCAGAAGTTCCACGCCGCGAGGAAGTGGTCGCAAGGCAGCACGTCGTCATTCACGACCAGGTCCGGCTGATGGACGGCTGTGCTGACGAGCCCGAGGCCGTTCGTCACGTAAAGGAGCTCGTCTGCCCCCTGCACCATCTCTATGCCCTGCCACGCGTCCGCCTGATAAGGGGTGAGGCCGGCATCGCTAAAGAGACGCACGAGATAGCGCGTGTAGTCCGCCACAGCAGCCCTATAGCGGACGCCGCGGCCGCCGTCTGACGTTAAGATAAACTGTGGTTGATGGTGCAGCGGGAGGAGAGCCTCTACATAATAGCTGCAGTCAGGGAACTCGACCATGGTGCTCAGCGGAGCCGTCACGAGGTTTTGAAAACGCCGCCGCAGGAAGCGCATCACGCTTACCTGCAAAGCGGAGAGACGATGCTGGGTGGGGACTTGGGTGAAAACCATGTTGTGCAGCACAACGGAGGTGCTGCAACCGGCCACCGGCAAGCCACACTGTGTTCCACGGCGCATCTCAAGCAGATACGCCCGCGCGGACGTTTCAAACTCCTCTTCTATGCGCTTCACAGCATCCCGCAACGTTAACTGCTCCAGCCGATCCCACGCAACAGCGAAGAGTCGCAGCTGCTGTGCCTCCGAGTTCCAGTGCCGCTCGTCCTTGTTCAGCAACGCGGACGCAGCCACCAGTGGGCGAGAGAAGCTCAGCATGGAGTACGTCTGAGCCCGCAGCATGATGGTCTCAGGAGTGATGGTGCCGTTGTAGAGGCGCACCATCATGCGACGCACCAAGTAAGCCTGTCCAACCCGCTGAATCTCCAGCGCATTGCGCTCGCACTCGGCGCGCACCAGCAGACGGCTGTGGTGCTCCCGCCAGCGGCGGCGAATAATGTTGATTGCGAAGGGACGGAAGTCGCTCCGCAGTTTAGCTTCGATTTCTGCGATGCGAGTCACGGCCGGGTGATCGCGTGACATGTGGGCCGTGTAGCGCGCCGGTAGCGTGCGCAGCTCGTGCAGCCGCTGCGAGGCCTCCACAAACATGCCCCGCTGGATGAAGAGGGAGATTATGTTCTCCACGACGCTCAGGTGCAGAGCGGAGAAGGGGCCGGCTCGCGCCTTCATAATTTCCTCGGCGCGGTGGAGGATGCAGGAACAGAAGAGGCCGTACTGCCGGGCGTTCCAGCAGTAGTACACGTAAGCGAGCTTATTGAGCAACTCGCCAACACGCAGCGCGGTGGGGCCCAGCAGCTGCTCCGTCGCCTCCAGGCACTCCCAGAGCCGCCCCACGGCGTTGGCATACATGTGGCGCTCGAAGAAAAGAGAGCCGAAGAGTTCGCTGATGCGGGCGTCCTGCAGCGTCGGCGTCATCGACCGCAGTACGTTGCGCCACTGCGCGTCAAGCTGCTTCACCTTGGCCACGTCCGAGCGGGCGGCAATCGTAAAGAGGCCGAGCATGGCCTGCTGACGGAGGTGCCCAAGGAAGTACTGCCGCTCTGGCTCAAACGCTTCGGGCAGCCGCAGCGCCTCCTCCAGAAGTCCCTCCGCCGTCTCTAGCTTGTTCTGCTGAATTAAAATAAAAGCTTGAGCCAACTTCACGTGGATCTGATCGGGGAAGTAATACAAATAGGAGGGCAGCTTCACCTGCAGCGCGGTCGACTGCACAACGTAGGCAGGGATGCTGTTGACGACATCGGCGGCTCGTGCGATCAGCATGGCGCTGTCTTCCTCTCGCTGACATTGAGCGGCAAAGATTGCAGCAGTCGTCCACGCCTCCACGTTTAGAAACTTATCGTCCATGTTGCGGCCGCGCAGCTCCACCAGCCGCCGCACCTCTCTCCACGCCTCCGTCGTCCGGCCGTTGCTGCAGAAGAAGCGGATCCGCAACGGCACCAGGAAGGCGCACGTAAACCCACGCGAG
The DNA here is from genome assembly GCA_001299535.1 of Leptomonas seymouri. Lineage (NCBI taxonomy): Eukaryota > Euglenozoa > Kinetoplastea > Trypanosomatida > Trypanosomatidae > Leptomonas > Leptomonas seymouri. The sequence goes on from LJSK01000114.1 coordinate 14,693, forward strand.
TACACCGATTTGTCATTGGCCAGCGCGTTGAGGAACACCTCGTGTTGCGGGCAGAACAAAGTGCTGTAGTTGTGGTGGGAGGCGGTGCAGAGCACCTCTGTGACAGTCCCCCGCATCACCTGCAAGCCGCATAGTTGATAGATGCGCTTCATAATGAGTGTCGGCTCCTTGTGTATCGTGTGCTTCAGTCGTGTCGTCAGCGGTGACGCATCGGCGGTTTCGTCGCGCCAGAAGGCGTCTCTCAGCACCGGTAACAGGCCCTCCTTGAAGCGTTCCGAGGAGCCACTGATGATGGAGCCAGCGGCACGCTCAAGGTAGGCACTGGACGTTTTGATGGTCGGTGCCGCACGCTCCTGCTTCATGGAAGAGAACACTACGCGTCGCACCGCTCGGGCCAGCATCTCCGTGCAGATCACCTGCAGCAACGGCTCGGTAACATCCTCCAGTTCTTCCTTAGGGCTGGAGAGCAGCGTCAGGGCGATGAGGCCCAGCAGACACACGTTCAGCCCGTTGTCGTGCAGCAGCTCCACCAGACGTGCGTTGCGCTTCTCGATAGGCAACTCGAGTACCGAAGGCAGGTATTGCAGCGCGGCGGCGGCGTCTCGGTTGTATGCCTCGACGGCTGCGGTGCTGCCCCACGGGATGGGCGGGTGCTGGACGAGGTGCCGCCAACGCCGCAAGGTGAGGGGCCTGCCAGTGGGTGTGAAGATCGGGGGCAGCAGGCCCATGCAGTTCATGAAGTACAGCCGCATGTCCAACCCCTCTCGCACCTCGATCCCTCGGATCTTTTGCTGAGGCCGATTGGCCCCTCCATTCGCTATACCGCCGCACAGAACTGCCTGGCTGCCGCTGTTGCGGTTCTCCTCGTCCGGGACAAGATTTAAAGCTGCCAGCACCATGCCGAGATACTCCTGTAGTGGCGTGTACACCACCGGATCACCGCAGCCGTTGCCGGTGTACTCCGGCGTCTTTGTGCGGTCAAATGGCACCACCGCCGCCACCGTCACCACCTCACTAAAATAGCGGAAGGTGGCCATGAGCGGTGCGGCAACGTGCGGCACGCGGCACTCCAGCAGCGCTCGATAACTGCGCTGCATCCACTGCCCCAGCTTCGCCCGGGGCCACACGTACACGAATAGGTTGCCGTACCGCACAAAGGGCGGCGCCGCAGTGGTTGTATTTCCTGTGGCTCTGAGCGAGCGTGGCACGCCGACGTCGCCTCGCGCTGACATGTGCATCTCGGCCAGGTCCTTCGCATGGCTTTCGAACTCCTCGAGAAACGCCTTGAGGGCACCTACGCAGCAGTAGCTGTTGATCCCGCCGTGCAGCTGCTCCGTCCAAAGAGCCTGGAACTCGCTGTTCCAGTCCCGTGAAGTGCGCTCCACCATCCCGCATGTTGCCGCCAGAAACGGCAGCTTGGCTGCCAAAAACCCGGTGCGCAGCACACTCTCTCCAGCAGCGGACGGCAACAGCGGTGACGGCAAGGCGGCTAGTGTGGAACTTTGCCTGGACTGTGGCCACTGTCGATGTGTGGCTGATGCGACCTCTGCGGACGTGAATGAAGGGCGCGGGGTGCCATGGTAGCTGCAGATGCCACATTTAGGGCCTTCCATGCTATTCTCTGTGGAGGCATGAGCTGCAGGTTGAGCAGCAGGCGGCGCGTGCGGAATCACCGGCAACGACGAATCCTGCGGAGGGAAGCGTAACGCCGGCGTCCACAGTTTGAGCTCGAGGCCGGAGAGGGTGCGTGTGTCGCCGACTCTGGAAGACTTTGCGATCGCGCTCTCAGACGTTAGGCGGGGAAGTGAGTTGTAGATTCGTGTGTTGTGCGGGGTGGAGGCACTTGCGGCGGTGGCGTTCTCCCTTGTCAGCGGATTACGGGCCAGCGAATTCATCGTTGCCGTGGTGAACTCGGCGTGTATAAAGGGGGGAGGGGGGCTGAATGTCAGATGTATGAAATCGTAAAGTGTGAAGGCACAGCAGTTGTGGCTAAATCAACGCGGGAGAAGTACAAACGTGCGGTGTAGTGCGAAATCATCAGCAAGCAGTGCAGCGCCAAAGTGGAGAAGGGGGAGGGTCCCGGCTGCGCGCTTTGAAGGGCCTCCCGCAGAGTGTATAGTGAACGTGCGTACGACGAAGGGTGCGCAGGCCCTTTGCAACTATGAGAATATGGATCAAGAAAAAGACCTCTCAGCAACCCCGCCCCTCCCTTTTCCGGTGAAACGGTGAACAGAAAGGGAGTCAGGGAAACGGCTCATCCGTCGCCGATCGACCTGTGTGGTGCTACACGCGGTCGATTACTCTCCGCTCGATGCACTCGGTCGTGTCGCACTGCGCCTCAATACTCGAAGTGGAGCGTGCGGAGCGCTCTGCAGGGGCAGTAAAGTGTATAACAAAGCAAAAAGCAAAAATGTATTTGAAAGGTAAAGTCATGTGAGTGGGGCCAATGAGGAATGGAGCGATATCAACGCGCAGGCGCTTCTTCGTGGGCTGTCGTCTCCGTCTTGAGCGGGTTTCGTTGCACCGTCAAGTGAAATCGGTGTAATCTGCAGGGAAGGCGAATACGCGTGAGTGCCTCCTCGCTGCGAGGTTAAAGAGCCTCACTGTATACAAGAGAAGAGGGCGGGGGAGCGGTGATGGAAAGCACAGACGGCGCAGGGAGAGGTGCAGAAGAGATTCAAGCAACTTGGCGTCATCCCCATCGTTAGCCGTAGCAACAGAAATAGCCGACGCTGTCACGTGGCAACTACAGCTGCATCCATGCCACGCGTCAGAGCGCCATCGGATGAGTGCTAGTGAGTGCCGCCTGCTTTTCACATACAAACGTTTCCTAGGATCTACAAAGGCGTAGGTAAAGCAAAGAGAGAAAACAACGACAGCAAACGCACACGCGCCTGAGCCTGCACACGGGCGCAGCCAATTAAAACCATGGAAGAGCAATAAGGATGCAGGTACGACAGCCGAGAAGGCAGCGCAGATCACCCTTCGATGCGCAATAGTAAGTTCACAAGGCGATGTTGATCAGGTCATCGTATTCGTCGTGTGGCTCTTCCCGGCCACGTTTTCGAGACTCCTTTTGCAGCTCCTTCTCCCGCTGCTTGGCAAACTCGGAGCGGATCACCCCACTTTGTAGCAGTTGGCGCACCTGCTCCTCCTCACTAACACCCATCTTCACCCGCTGCGTGGCCCGCTCCATTACACCAGGCTGCTCGCCCTGCGCCTGCCGCTTCTTGCGTTCCTTCTGTCCACCGCGCTTCTGCTTGGCGACGTCGCCGCGGACAAACACGAAGGGTACGGAAAGGGCTTGTGTGTCCTCCGCCGCCACCTTCCCCTCCGCACACAACCGCGTAAAGGCAGCTCGCAACTTCTCCCGCTCTGACTCGCCAAGCGCACCATCCGGCGAGGCGCCAGAGAGGTCAGCCTTGGCCACCAGCACACACTTGCGGCCCAGCTGCGCCACGCCCTTCTGCGCCGCTTTTATGTTTGCCGCGTCTGCCTCTTCGGCATCCCCAAATATCTCTGTAAAGACAGGTGCCTTCAGCAACAAGCCCGCATGTAGCTGCTTCGCACGGGAGCTGCTGGCAATGCTCTGGAAATCTTCGCTGCCCATGAGGCGAAGCGCCGCGTCGCTCAAATGGCTCAGCTGCAGCAGCCCACCGGCTCTCGCCAGGAGCTCAGAAGTCAAGCTGGTGCCGAGAAGGGCCTCTAAATTTGGGGCAGCCATTCTACGTTGGCACGTCTATCGGAGGAAAGACCTGTACGCAACCAGGCTCGGGGAAAGGAGAGAGGAGATGCAGGTGGAGAAACAAGCGCGGTGCGCAAAGCGCAACAACGAAAAGCCGCTGTGCTTCCCACCATGCCAGACCCGTGCTCGCGGAAGTCGCTGGTGGCTGCTGTCCGCCGACAGCCAGTGGGCCGGGCGGGAAGTCCTCCACACACACACACACACACACGCTGAACAGAGTCGCGAGGAGTCCGTGCAAAGTAGACGTGACTCCCATTGCCGTGGTTGGGCGCCTTCAACAGTTTCCTTCATTTAAAGAGCATGGATTATTGTTAGAGCATGTCTTAAGCGCTTGTTAATGATAAAAGCAACAGCCAAACTGCCCTGGTTGTCCTCCCGCGATGTGGCCCATCTGCCCACGCTGAATCGGTGAGACAACAGCCCAAAACAGAAGCACCGCGCTCGGTGACGCACACGTACAACGTGCAAAACGAGGCTTTTCAAGGGCATCACGCGAGGGGCCGTACGCACCCATGCACTTGCGCAGCAGACAGAACATCAGATGAGAGGGTGCTTGCCAGTCTGTCGCCAGAGGAAGAGATCCTCTCGAGGAGCTATGCAGTCCGTGCCTTCTCCTTTGCCGATTGCAATGAGCGGATTTGGAACACCAATGCATCGCACTCGCGCTGCAGCTCGTCGCACCGCATCTCAGTCAAGGCCAAAGCCTCCCCTCGAGTAAGCGTTGCCGCTGCGGGGTATGTTGGCAAATAGGATGCATCACGCTGTGTCAGTGGTACTGCGCCGGTGGCGAGCACCTGCCTGGCAACGCGCTCTGCGCCAGTGTCTCTGCTCAGTTCAAACGGGGAGGTGTACCAGTGGCCGTGCCACAGCGCAGCATCTGAGTTGGCCATAGTAGACGACGTCAGTGGCTGCTTTGCGGAGGGGCGAGCAGCTGTCTTCACACGGCACCTCAGAGACACCGCCTTCAAGCCTTTATAATGGTGGAAGAAGCTGTGCGTACGTCTCTGCTGATGCTGCTGCTGACGCTCAGCGAACTTCTCATCAGACGAAATCCACACTGTCTCGTCTGCGGTCCGCCCTCCTCCTGCTGACCACCGGGCCTCCCCGCAGGGATGCACGCCTGTGCTGTCAGCTGGGCCACGAGCGAACACCGCAGTCAGAGTGCCATCGTCTTGATCCACAGAAAGCTGTGAGATTGTCGTCCCTCGAGGAGTTTTGAACGCATGGGCCACCCTCGCCCTCTCTGCCGCGCCACTGTGGCCGTCACCCGGGGAGACCGGCAACGCCCACTGGTACAGCCGCATGCCTTCTGATTTAGGGGCGGCATCCGAAGCATCAACGGCGCAATCTTCGCCCCTGCCCGACACAACCGGCCTCCACACCTCTACGGCGGCAACAGACTGAAAAGAGGTGGGCCGCATGGCGTGGCACAGATCCACCGCGGCAAGAGATCGGCCGCCCACGAACAGCACCGTCTCATCCACCGAAAATGCCAGCGAGGTAGCGGCAAAACCCGTGGACAGCGTGGCGAGCACCTCACCGCCGACAACGTTGACGATGCGCAGGTGGCCATCGGCACCGAGGCTCACAAGAGTCGTGCCATCCGACATGAACTTCACGGCGACTACCGGAACGGCGTGCCCCGCTAAGCGGCGGCAGCGCGTGAGCCCGCCTTTGGAGAAGAGGGTGTGTAAAGGAAAAACGCAGCTGACGGCATCGTGGCCGGCGGTGGCGATGAGGTGCTGTGAGCTGAGGGCCATGTCGTACACCCGCCCGCAGTGTAGCGTCACGTCGGCGATCGGCTCGAGGAGGTCTGCGGAGTTGGCAGAGGCGGTACAGACCAGCACGCTTCCATTGTTGGTGCCGATCAGCGCAGCTTTGCCGTCTAAGAGGGGAAGGAGACTCGTAGCAGTACTGCCACTGGAGGTACTCAAGACGGATCCAACAACGTCCAGGAGTGCGACGGTGCTCTCGCGAACGGACATGTCTTAACGACGCGTTATTCGGTTTTCTCACGGACTTCGTACGTCAGCGTCCGTTGTGGAGCGTAGGCGAAGAAGAGGCGGTAGGGGGAGTAGGGGAAATGCTTCACGGTGGTGCGCACATCACAAAGGAGCCACAGTCGGCAGGAGCAGCGGACGAGGAGGTGACCCAACGGCCACCAAAGAGAAAACAAATGAAAAAAGAATCGCTGCACAGCATTGAGGGTCGAAATGTGGGCAGCACAGCGCTGCGTACTCACGCGCGCAAGGAGGAGCAGCCGCTGCCCCGCACCCGCCCACAAGCCTGCTTCTTTCCTTCGCTTTGGGGGCTCTTTTCAAATAATCGACGTCGCCCATCGGCCGGCATCCGCGGAATCAACGGCAAAAGAATAAGGGAAGAGCAACTGTGAACAGTAAAGGGCTTGCTGGTGCGTGATGCTCCCGCACTCCGCCCTCGAGCCCTTCAACGAAGCCTCCAGAGGCTGCATACCTCGCACCGCAGTCACGCAAAGCAATGGTTAACGTGCTTCTATTGTCCCTAACTCAATACCCATAAAAGGGTAGCACGCAATGTGAAAGCCCAAAACTAAAACAGACGGAGCACAAGAGGAGAGGCGTGAAACAAAATACATGGGGAGTACGTCTGACCGCAAGCCCTCCTCCCGACCGTCCCCTCTTCCGTCGGTCGTCTGCCCCCACACTCCCGACACGCAGCCCACCAGAAATAGTTCGAAGGCACACGCCACACCGCTCACGCACACGAGTGCAGCTTCCCTCTTTCCACATTCTTGCAACTCCCAGGAACGGTGACGCCTGCTGTCTCTCACCCCCTACCTCGGCATGCTCATCAGCATGTTCGACTCCTTTGGCACAAAGGTCACGTTCGGCATCGGCACCAGCTGATTCGCCACATCAACAGCCGCCTCGATACGGCGCAGCTCCAAGAAACCTGATCCGGACTTCTGAATGGCCTCCGAGATGAGGCGGGCAGACTCGGCCTCACCCTCGGCCCGCACCACCGCAGCACGCCGGCGCTGCTCGTTCTCCAGCACAACGTAGCGGTAACGCTCCGCCTCCTGCTGGGCCACCTGCTTCTGCTCCACCGCCGTCATGAAGTCCGTGCCGAACTGAATATCAACTAGCGAGAGATCCTCCAGAATGAGGCCAAACTGATTCACCTTCTCCTGCATGAGCTGGTAAATGCGGGCCGACACGGCGTCGCGCTTCTGGATGAGCTCCTCGGCCTTGTACTCCGCCACCACCGCCTTCAGTATCTCGTTGCTGACGGAGGGAAGAATGCGCTCGTCATAATCCAAGCCGAAGGTGCGGTAGATCTGCGGGAGGCGGTCCGCCATGGGACGGAACAGGACGCGGAGGCGCACATTCACCATCTGCAAGTCCTTCGTGCCGGTCATGGTCTGCAGGGTGCGGGGGCGCACACGCACGTTGAAGCGCAAGATCTCGTCGATGCCCAGGATGCGGCACTGCAGGCCCTCGGCGTACACGGAGTTCTTCAAACCAGTGATTTTATTATATAGGATGCACGCCTCACCGGGGTACACGACGAAACAGCAGCTGTACACGCCGAGGCCAGCGGCCATGGCGCCAATCGCAACTCTCTGCAAGATCTTCGACATGCTGGGGATGGTGATGGGTAAAGAGAACTAAATAAATAAGGTACCGCGAGGGGAGCGTGACACGACGAACGGTAATGCGCGCGTGAACAGAAAAATACGAGCTCGATAGTTTGGGCTTCGTTAGTGTCGATGGGAAAGGGTGTGCGGGTGTGTAGCGTTCGTGGAGGCATCATTCAAGTCACGCAAGGAAGAGGGAGGTGGAGAAAGAGAGAGGGTAGTTAGTATTATGGCGTCAGCTGCCAGATAAAGGCCTTTAAAGGTTCGTCTGCTCCTTACTGTAACGGCAGACAGGCGGCCAAGGAAACGATGGCGTCCAGACTGCCTGCTCCTCCAGGCGCCTTACCGGAGGCCTCAGACACACAGCACAGAACCGCGTACTCTAAGTTGGAGTACGGCGCGGCTTACATGGGCGGCGATATCCGTAGAGCAGCAAGACAACAAAGGCGACTACCATAGGTCAAGTCTTCCTCTCTTATGCAGCCAGAAGCGCAGGTCCACCAGCGCTCCCATCCAGCGTTGCCACTCTTAGGCGGATCAACTGCCCCCCCCCCTCCTGTTCGCACTTGCGTTTCTTTCATTCTCATTTTTGTTAGCTTAGGCGGCTGACAGAGAGCGTGCAGGAATCAACGAGACACAGAAAAAGAGGCACAGGACGTGGGCCGCGGCACACACACACACACACACGGAGAGAACGGAGAAATAAAAAGGATAAACAATTCACAAAGGCTCAAAGAAACATCCATTAAGATTACGTTAGAGAAATGAAATGAAGGAGAACAGTGCAGCGCTGCGCCGTCGTCGTGGCGTATGAGACACCGTGCAGCGTCTTCTCCGCGGAATCAGTGTGTAAAGGCCTCCTTCTGGTGTGGTGGTGCGCGTATCATCCGATGGAACAACAAACAAAACTCCTCACTGCGCCTTCAACTCGGCCCCATTTATATTTTTGTTTTCCTTTATAAAGTCGAGCGTTTTCTTGCGAACTCGCACGGTGTTCATGCCAGCATTGAAGCCTGCCAGAGGCCGTCGCCCTTCCACTCGTCTTGCCGGCATTGAAACCATTAAACTGAACAACAGACAAAGTTCTTCAAGTCAATTAATCGCGCCGTGCACGGCGCCTGGTTTCAGAGAACGAGGGGCGAAGTGCGATCAACATCGTCAAAAGAAAGACGTACGAGAGGGGCCAGCGTTGACATCGTCAACGGAGTGGACGCGCATCCAAGCAGCAGCACGCCGGATTACTTCAGAAACCGCTGCTTGTAGTCCTCGATCACCTTCGCACACAAGCCGTCCTCAACCTCTAAGCTCAGGAACTCGTCCATCACCTCCGGCTCCATCAGCTCTAGCTCAAACATAGAATGAATGATGCGGCTCAGCAGCTTCTCCAGGCCTGGCTGGGCACCCTCCGGGTTGCAAACGTTGTACAGCACGTCCAGGTCCATGCGGATCATGTTCTCCTCGTCCGCACTGAGATGCGGCACGCGCTCCCAGAACGTCATGAGCGTGTCCACCGCAAAGTCGTCAGCCTCCTCCAGACGGTTGTAGGTGAGCCGCAGGACATTCGCCGCATCAAAGTACACATCGGCGCGGGTCTCCTGCTCCGTCGAGGTCAGGCGCAGCATGCTCATGAAGCGCTCGCCGAACTTCGGTGTGTCCTCCAGGATGCCATCCTCAATCGCCGTCGCGAGGGCGCTGGCAAAGCCGTCGAAGACTTCCGTATCAATCATGAAGAGCCCTACCACGAGGAAGCTGAAGGCCTCCCGCTGGGCGTCCTTGCGAGTCGTCAGACAGGCAGACTTGATCACCTCCAGCGCCACGGCGACACACAGCTCGCTCTCCGACTCAAAGACGCGGTCGCACGTGTTGAACTGCTCCACCCAATGCAGAATCATATCGTTCGTGCGGTCCGCAACCCACTCCTGGAACATGGAGGCAACACGCAGCTCAAAGTTCACCAGCGGCACCTCCGGCGGGGGCGTTCCGCGGAAGGCGGCATCGGCAGCCGCTCCTGTATTCGCAGCAGCAGAAGAAGAAGAGGTGCTGGTGCCGCGGCCGTGGAGACCCAACCCCGACCCCGCAGATGAAGCGGCATAGAGACCGCTGGAGGTCTTGGCGGCGCCGCTGGAAGTCTCCCGGAAGTTTCTCGGGCCGGCAGCCAAGGACGCCTCGCTGCCCCGCTTGGCCGCAACAGACGAGGAGGAGGCAGCTGCAGCAACCTTCTTCTCCTTCCCCTGTATAGGCGCGGGGGCCACCGGCTTGGCCGCCTTCGACTTGCTCCCCCAGCCGTTCTTGCGGAGGTCCAGCAAGTCCATAATCTTAAAGCGGATGCGGTGCGGGTAGGGGCAGTCCGTCTTTTTGAGGAAGCCGGCGAGGGCGTTGAAGTAATTATCTACGTTCTTCTTGTGCGACGCGTCCAGACGCTCGCCGACAGTGTTGAGCAGGGCGACGAGCAGCTCAATGTAGTCGCTGGTCGGGTACTTGGCATCGCCGACAGGGCGAATCGTGATATTGAGAAGGTCGAACATGGTGGAGTGTGACAGCACCGTGCAGAGGTACAGCTCCCCGACAAACTTCATGTTGGCCCGCTGTCGCCGCATCGTGTTGAGACGCAGCATTTCAATCTCCTCCTCGCACATGCCCTCCGTCGTGGACAGCTCCTCCCTCGCCATGCGGAACTGGTATTGAGCGGAAGAGATGATCGCATCGCGCAGATGCGAGTGCAGCCGCTCGCCCTTCTGCATCTCGTTTACCTCCTTCGCCTCGTAAAGCGCCAGGCTGAGGCACACGCCGGCGTACAGCTTTGCGTTCTCCGGCTCGTCGAGGGCCTTTTTAAAGATCATGTTCACTACCATGTCCGTGATCTCGCTCTTGTGGAATATTTCACGCACGCACAGCTTCTCAAGCATGACGTCGTTGTTTGTCTCCGTGAGCTTGTTGAGCGTGCTCTGGACCAGCCGCTGCACCCACTCCTTCTCCGAGTCGGCAGCACCTTTGGCCACCCACGCGTTCTCGCCGCGCACGAGCTTCGTCTGGCCGGTGCGGCGCCGCCGCACGACTTCCTCCAGACAGAAGCCGGGGTACGGCGCATCGCGGTAGTTGTGCCGCACACTGAGGATCTGCTCCACCGTAAACTGCATGACGACTCCGTAGAACTCCTCGATGTGCGTGCGTATGAGGTGGTGCCTTGCTGTTCCTACTGATAAAGGAAGTCTGAGACGCTGATGAATTCGGCCTCTAGAAGGAGGGGAGGGGGATGAGAGAGTACGGCTGGTAGCAACAAGGTCTGTTGTTTGGCGCTTTGTTGCGGGTCCGGGCTTAAGAGGCGAAGCTATAATATATATTATGATTAGCCCTCGTGTGGGTGTGTGTGTGTGTGTGTGTGTGCGGGCGTGCGTCGTAGTATCTATGCCGAAGAGGCAGAGAGCGCGTTGCGGCAAGCGAAAGCACGGGTTGAAACAAAGCACGCGAGTGGGCAATGAGCGGGAAACGAAAGTCAACAAGGGCGCTTCTTATTGTTGGCTGGCCAGAGAAGGCGAAGGGGTAACACAAGTTGTTGTAGCACTATGTCCACCGACAGTAGAGTCAGAGAAGACGCACAAGGTTGAAAATAGTAGCTTCAGGAGAGAGAGAGATAACGAAGAGGCGTGTCGGAGAGCACCGGCGAGGGGAGAGGGAGCGGACGCCCTTGAAGAGCGCCGCTAAAAGGCAATGAAGCTTCGTGGCAGTGAGTACCAAGGATTCACCACCCACCGCCTCCTCTATGCTCGGATTTGCCTGGATCCCAGAGAAGCCATAGGATGTTCGAATACACAAAGACGGGTGAAGAAGAAGCAGCGCTGTCTGCTGTTTGCTGTGAGCACTAGTGGTGCCTGATGGCGTCCTCCGTGGAGAGAGCGTTCCGAACCCCACCACCCACCAGAGCCCTGTCCGCATGCAGCTACTCCATCACGACACACACATCCATGCACAAAACATTTTTGCCTGTACGACCGGCGCCACTCATCCTTCTCAGCTGTTAAGGATGGAATTCAAAAAGTCATCGTCATCATCGGGGATGGGCAGCGGGGCACTTCTCGGAAGAGTCGCGGGTTCAGCAGCCCCTTCACGGTGGTCGCTCGCGGCGGGCGCCGTCCTCGTCTCCTCCGCGAGCGCTGTCGCATGCCCGCCATTTGGCGCCGCTTGAGCGGCCAAAAATGACTCTGCCGCCGCCATTCGCTTCGGCAGGAATCCGACCGCTGTCCGTCCCTTCTCCTTATCGATGATTATGGCATGGCCCCGAAGCCGCTTCTTGCGGTGGAATTGCAGAGCCTTGCGCGCCTCCCCGGCAAGCCCAAACTCCACAAACGCGTAGCGGCGGCTTTTACGCGTCTTGTGGTGTCGCACGATGCGCACGCTGACTACGCGGCCGAACTGATCAGCAAAGTGGCGCAGATCTTCTTCGGCAGTGTCGGGATGCAAGTTGGCCATGATCACCGTGCGTGTGGGGTCTGACCGCACGTTGAGGTCAGTCGACGGGTTGCGGCGCTCCATCTCACCGTGCAGTTGAGCCGCCCACGCCTCCTGCTTCGATGCAGGAGCGAGTGTACTGGAATTTGTATCCGAGCTGAAAGCAGGGAATGCTGGCGCGCTCATCACGGCGCTGCTTCCCGGGCCTCCCTCGTCGGTGCCCTTTGCCCCATCTTCAGCGCGCTGGTGCACGGCCAGGGCCCACTGAAAGGCCGCGTGGCATGAGTGGCCCTTTGTCACGCCCTGCTGTCGACGATGGAGCTGTCCAATGGGCGGTGGTGGCGGCCGTGCTTGGAAGAAGGCACGCTTCCACGCAATGTGCTCCTCTATGCGCTGCAGGGCGGCCGCCCTCTTCTGCAAGGCGGGCGCCTCCTCGCTCGCGCTGCCCATTAGAGGCAGTGGTGCTGACAGAAATCAAAAACACTGTGAGACGATTTCGCTGCTAAGCAGGACAGCGCGTGTCAACCTCCCATACCCAGTTAGAAGCTTGACTTGTGATACCGGATAAGAAGCAAACGACGAAGAGCGTTGTGTGGTAGTGAGTGGGCCAGTTGTAAATGGTCACGGCGCAAACAACAACAACGCAGGAAGAGGAGTGTGTGAAGGGGATTCACGCTGGCATAATGGAAGAGAACAGGTGAAGCGCTGACGACCAACAGCATCCACTAAGAATTTGCGTAGCAAGCAAGATGTCACTACTGCCACTCCTGCAAATCAGCAAGCATAAAGAGCGGATCGGCATGAGAACCCGACCTCTGAAGTGGCAGCATTGTCCCCCCACCTCACCCACCCAACTTGAAAAAAAATGAAGCGCGATAGCTCCGCCTCCAGCCCTCGTCGTGAACGGCTGTTCTACGTCCATCCACCCCGCCCAATCCCCACCCCCTCCACGCATTGGAAGCTCAGAGATTAGAAGAAGCAGGCACGAGGGAGGCTGTCAACGGAGCGGTGGCCGTGCTCCCCACCTCTTCCCTATGGTTGTGAAAAATTTTCTTCTATGTCCGTCCACGATCGAGCCTGTCTGCCGGCGTGCACGGCGATGGTTGCCAGCACCATCCGGCCGGCTCGCTTATGTGCTTCTATGTGTGGCAAAGCACTCGGCTACACCGCGCCTGAACGAAAGCGGAGGGCACCTGCACCGCAAACGCAAGAGCACAGCAGCCATCTACAACGTCAAGAGAAGAAGCAATACAAAACAGTGATGAGAAGGAAGAGAGCACACAGCGCGCCAGCGTGTCGTCTAGCGACACGGAGAGAGGAGCAGGAAGGGGCTTGGCGTGTTGCCTCTGTAAAACGAGATGATGAACTCTAAACTGCAGTGAATGGAAACCACAACGAGAAATCTAGCATGGGTGATACGCACGAGAAGAAAGAAAGCTCTACTGAGTTCTATCGCTGCGCAGGGGAAATTCAGCAAGCGGAATTGAGGGGGTCGCCGCTGGCCGCCTCAGAACTGCTAGAAACGCCGGCGAAGGAAGAGTAGCGAGGCAGCGCCACGGCAGCTTCCTTCAGAATCAAGACGGCGTTCAGGCCGCAGCCATCGCCGCCCCCTTCGTAATTCAGCTAGGCTTTTCAGAGCCCACAAAGCAACACGTCTCTATCGTCGGGCTCGCTACCCACCCCTCCTTCGCGAAGTGCCGCCACAATGCACTCGCGCGGAAGATGTCGAGTCCAGTCAAATCCCGCAGCACCCCTGGAGTCAGCCGCATCTTGCCCGAGTGGTGGCGTGACCTCCGGCCTTCAATTTCCTGCCGCGTGCTCACCAGCACCGCAGCCGGTATGTGCCATAAACGGCTCAGCAGTGCCTCCTGCGCGTCTAGCCCCGCCGTCACCGGAGAAGACTCGGTCTTCTCCGCTTCCCCCACCGCGGCGCCACCGGGCTGAAGTGAATCCTCGAAGAGGGGAGAGACCCCAGACCAATGCGCCAGCCCCACCACCCACGTCTCCATTTCGCTCTGGCTTGGGCAGATGACATCGACAAATTTCAAGTCACGGTACTTGGAGTGGGGTTGGTAGACGACGGTGAAGGAGCAACACTCCTCCGCCTCGGCAGCATCCGGCTTCCTCTTGTGCATCCCGGAAGCAGCGACGTTGGCGTACTTCAGAAAGCCCGGAGAGGACCGCCCGAGAATAATCTTCTTCACGGCATCCAGATAAGCGTGGCCACCACCGCTCAGGCTGGCACCACGCCGCGACCCGTCCCAGCACAGCACCAGCCGATCCCCCCTCTGAGCCAGATAAAACCATCGCGGCTGGGGGCTCCCGTTACGATCGACTTTCATCAGCGAGGCCCCCATGTCCATGTAAGCTGTGACCCGTGTGAAGAGCTCTGGGTCATCGAAGGGGGAGCTGAAGCAGCGTACACCACGAGCGGCCTCCGCTGCCACCGTGGCGTCGCCCTCTCGCGGTGGGGCGTTGTTCGCTGTGCGCGGCTGCTCATCCAACTGCTGGAGTACCTTCCAAAACTTGGGCAGCTGCCGCGTCCTCTTCTGAGATGGCGCTGCGGGCAGATGGTTAGTGACATCGCCAAGTGCGGGTCGACAGGAGGCCCCCTGCTCCTTTGCTTTCCGCCGTGTGGACTGCACCACGGCGTTGCCAGCCATGGCGAGCACCGCACCGCGCAGCCACTCCTCGACAGACCTGTGCTTCCCGCAATGCGTCGGCGTTGAGGCGGTAGTGCCGCTGCAGCTGCGCGACTTCTCGGTGTGCGGTGTGGCTCCACTGCAGCTGATGTCGTCGCTTAGCGTCGCCGGTGCAGGCTCGGTTCGCACATTGAAAGCCACCAGCTCCACGAAGGTATGACGAAGCTCCGCAGCCGCCAGGGCCTTTCGATACGCGGCCTCTGCTGCGTCGCCCGGCGACTCACACTTCCGTTTGTCGCCAGGGGCGCCTTCTGGATCTTCCATCGTTGCGTCACCGTAGTTATCATGGCCGTTGTCTTTTGATGAAGACGCCAGCACGTTACTCAAGGCCGCCAATTGAGCTTTCTGCGCCACCTTCAGCTTGCTCAACTCCCGACGCGTCGCTGCAGCTTTCTGCGTTTCTGCCTTCACCGCCCTGAGCGACTGACCCATCGAAGCCTCCATGTCCACCAGCTCCTTTTTGATAGCTTCGTTCCCACGCTCGACCTCCGCAGTGTGCACGAGCACTTCCGCGCATCGCTGGTTGTATTGATTCACGAACTCTTTCATCAGGCCGCACCGTGCAGCCTCGGCGAAGCGGTGCATGCGAGCCTCTGGCGACGCCGACACTCCGGCCCCTGCTTTCAGCCGGTCGCTCAGCTGCCACAACCGGTCCGCCCTGTTGGGCCCCTCACCTAGCACCGTGTGGAAGGGAAGCTGCAGAAGTGGGTGATCGGGCATCGTAGAAGCCGCACGCTGCAGCAGCCCGGTGTCCAGCTCCTGCTGCGCGTGGAAGATGTGCACCTCTGCAAGAAGGGCGTCGTGCACCCGCAGGGAGGCAAGATAGCCCGTCTGCAGCGCCGCCTGCTGGGGTGAGGCCGCAGTGTCCGGCGCTTTGATCCCCTTCATCTTATTTGCAAAGTACAGTGATGAGAGCGTCTCTTCACACGTGATAGCCGTGGGGCTCACATTCACCATGAGCACCACCCGCGAGCGCGGGGCGGCGAAGGTGTCGCGCAGCACCATCGTCAGCTTGCTGTCACGGTATGGAATGTGGGCGGAGTTGTGGTAGAGATGGTGCACCACGTTGCCCAGGGCAGTGAGGGAGGCGTTGATGCGGCGCATCTCGTCAAAGCCGGTGCCGCGCACGTCCGCATGCTTCGCCTTCTCACTGCCCGCGAGGTCTGCAACTGTCAAGGCGCTGTACATGATGGGCGGCAGGTCGTTGTCACTCAGCAGCAGGTTCGGCGCACCCTCAAAGCACTCGCGCCGGGCGGGAGGGCGGGCCGTGAACCACCCCTGCGTCGTCACCTGCGCACCCCGCAGGGCACAACACTCCGCCAAAGTCGGTGGGCAAGCCCACTTCAGCGAAATCGGGGTTTGGAAAACCTCAACGGTGAATATGGCGTGGGAGCGGGAAGAAGCGTCATTGGCCGACGTCGCCCGCTGCACCCGCCGCGCCGCCGCTCGCTGGTAGATGTCGCAGGCATCACGCAAGGTGCAAAGCGGCATGTGGGTGAGCCCCGGAAAGTGCAGGGCGTCCCTCGTCATGATGGGCTGCAGTGGGGCTACAGAGGCGCCGCCCTCACGCAGGAGGTCGCGCACCTCGTCGTTGTAAACCTCGATTGCCGTGATGCCCAGCACAACGTGACGCTCCTTCTTTACGCGCATCCTTTCGGCGAAAGCGAGCATGTCTTGAATGGCCCGCAGGAGAAGTCCGCTGTCGGGCCCCACCACCTCCGTCGCATCTCCGCCCTCCGTACGCCGCGCGGTTTTGCCCAGCACTGTGAAGGTCTTCCCGCTGCCGGTTTGGCCGTAGGCGAGGATAGAGGCGCTCGTGCCGCTCATCACGCTGTCTACGCTATCCAGCGCCGCCGTCTCGTAGACCTCTTCTTGTGTGGCGTCAGCATCAAATACGTGGTCGTAGGCAAAGTGCATGTTGTGGCTTGTCTTGGCCGCCCGCCGCTCTGCAAGATGCAGGGAGGTGTCAGAGGTAGGGATACAGATTACCTCTTCATACCGTTCACTCTGCTGCAGGGTGTTCGCAGCGAAGGCGAGCTTCGGCCGCACCCGCACCGACACGGTTACGCGTGACCCCTCACTGTCCATCGCCTTGGAAAAGATGTGCAAACAATGAGAAATTTAAGTAGAAATAAGGGAGGAGAAACGAGGCGTGTGTGTGTGCACTGCGCCAACAGGGTGGTACGCTCAAACAGTCAGAGTCGCAGTACCCCGTCCGTGTACAAGGGGAGCGTAGTGCTTGAATTGTATTGGCAAGTGTGTCGGCTCAGTCAGAGAAGAGAAGGAAGAGAAGAGAGGAGCGATCCGTGGAGGAGGTATGTGGGCGAAGCAAACGCGAAGACCTCCACAACGATGCAGCTCGAGGAGGCTTAAGACTCTGCTCAAGTATTCTTGAAAGCCGGCGCAAGACGGCACAGCTCTTGTCTGTAGAATCAAAGTGAAATAGAGCGAAGCGCCTCGTAAAACATTTCGCTTGCTCCCGCGTGCATACGACTCCCCACCGCCACGATCACACCACACACACACACGCACACACATTTTGATGCCTTGTTTTCGCCTTCTATCGTGTCGTTGCTTTCAAGCGGTACCAGTGGCCAAGTCGGCTTGGTGAGCATAATCCAAAACCGGCAGGTGAAGCGCCGAAGCACACCTCCCACGCCCGCCTACCACACGGAGAAACGGAAGCGCTTAAAACCCTCTTCTCATGGCAGCCCTGGCGTTCACCCACCAAACTACACTACGTCTTCAGCTCAATGTTGATGCCATCCGTCATAAGCCGCTCGATGATGGGCTTCAGCATACCTTGAATGTGCTCCTCCACCTTCCTCCCCGCGCCAGGGACCGCCACGAGGTTCGACTCTACTTTATAGTGCTTGATAGGGTCGCCAAAGAGCTGCACCTTCACCCGCCGCTTCTTCACGACAGCGCGTTTGTGTGCCAAGTCGATCAGCGAATACCGGTGCTGAGAGGAAGTCGAGGTCGAGGACGGAGAGGCACGCACACCTGCTGAGCCGTCGGCGGTTGCACCTGACGTTCCGGGAGAAGCGCCATGCGGGGGTATGAAAGACGGCGCGGCCAGCGGCGGCTTGCCATGCAGCATTTCGGGTGGTCGCATCGCGCGGCGCCCGCCGGCTCCAAATAGCACTCCGTAGCCGGTACTGGGGAAGCCGCCAGTGCGGGAACTTTGCGTTGTCGTCGACTGTGCCCGCGCCAGGAGCTGCGTCGGACTGCTGCGCGGGATGCGGTGCAGCGACGGCGGCGATGGGTGGGAGGAGCAGGGGGTCGGAGTAGCGCCGCTCCACGACTCTGTCGCCCCATCCGTGACGCCGTCACCTCTGCTGGCGTCTGCAATCTCCTGAAATATCTCGATGGAGGCGACGCCGTCGATGTGGATGTCGCTGAGCGTCATCTCCAGCGGGCAATAGAAAGGCATCGATAGGGTTGGGTCGTTGCTCGACATGGTGTTCGGCCCCACGGTGTCCACGTTCACCTGCAGCCCCTGCAGCTTCAGTGAAAACTCGCCATCGTAGCGCACCTTCACCATGACTGCCGTGTGCTCCAGCGACAGCTCGCGAATCCCACTCAGCATCACCTGCGGGGGAGTAGGGCCGATCTCTGGCAGCTCCACCTGTACCACACCACGCACCAGCTTACTTTCTCCTTTAGCCATGGCAGCACGGATGAAAGATTCGATGGAGACGCGGATGGCCTCGAGGTCCTCGAAGCTCCACGTCTGCGGCCAGTCCCACTGCAGCATGGTGCGACCTACGTGCGACAGTGGATGGGTGTGTGCTGAGTAGTAACAATATACATAAGAAAAGATAAAGAAATGAAGAAGGCTGAGGCACGCCGCTTCGTGATGCTCGAGCAACGCTTGACGTGGTCTCGCTCGGCTTTGAGAAGAAAGCGAAGAGAAGCGTGGCACCCGTCGTTGCCTGCGTTCTTGCTCTGCGTTGCCCGAATGCGGTGAAGTTGGATTTGGAGTGTGGCCGCGCGTGCTTCACACGGCGGGCATGCGGCGAGGCGCGGGAAACAACAACAACATGAAAGGGGGAGAAGCGGAGACGATCGGGAAGAGTGAAAGCGGCACCGGGAGAAGAAGCGGCATTGGTGAGCCCTCCAGGCAGTGAAGCAGGCCCAGTCGGGGGTAACAGCATCAATCGGAGCTCGAAGAACGTTAGAGGCCGACGCTGAGCTGTCTGTGTTGCCCTGCCAGTACTCGGGGACTCCACAGCAATAAAAAAGACGTGGAAGGGTATCGCCTTCCATCTGCGATACTGGGGTGTCCATGGGCCCTCCGACTCTTTCTTCTGGCATCAACATTCCCTCCAAGTCTTTCAGTTGTGATGCGGTTAGTGATGTAGAGCGCAGAGCCTGGAAGCACAGCGCTGCTCTACTGGATAAACACAACAACCATGAACAACCATCTGAAGGTGAGCATGACGCCTCAATGAGGATCAGCCCACCGAGAAGGGGAACCACAACAACCCCTCTGCAAGGATGATTCTGATGCCCCCGCCCTCGCGGCAGCTACACTCGCCGCTCGCCGGGTGAACGCCCGAAGGGAATGACGCTGCCCAGCATGCTGCCCACCTGCTCCTTGCCGGGCGGCTTGGAGTGCTGGCCGAAGCGCCGAAGCACTGTGTCGCGGGGGCGCAGGCGCCAGGTTGTCTTGAGCTGCCGCAGCTGGTGAGGTGGAATGTCGGCGATGACGGTTTCTGCATCCTCGCCAAGCGTCTTCGTTGGAATCGCCGCCTGCGCTGCCTCGATGGCGCTGCGAAAAGCGTCTACTTCAGCCGACGTCCCGTGCGCTGCCTGGCACATCACGAGACAGGTGTGGGTGTCGTCATTCACACCGATCTCAAGCAGCGTGAACAGGCGGATGATGTCGGTTGTCATGCTCAGCGATCCGTCCGCCGACTGCGCGTTTGCCAGAAGCAAGGAGTTTAAGACGCGCGTTGTGAGCGGCTTGCCAAAGCTCACCAACTTCTTTATCTTACTATGGGCGGCGCTCACCGCACCGACGTGGGCCGCCAGCTCTATGTATTGATCATAGATGGCGTCGATGTTGTCGACCACACTGCCCACCTCTTCAAGTTGTCGAAGCATAGCCTCACAGCACATGAGCATCTCCATGGTAGGCTCGTTACTGACGGCGCACGCCTGCACAAACAGCAGCATCATCTCCGGCGTCGGGTTGATCTCGCTGTGCTGGTAGAACTGCTGATACACCGAAACAGCCAACTCGCCGTCGCCCTGCATTGCACAGTAGAGGAAGGCCAACGTGTAGAGCACGTAATCAGCGGAAAGCCCTCGCTGGGAAAGCTGGCCAAACATGTCGATCATGTAGTCACCCATGCCAGGCACTGTGCGGATGGCGTACATCGCCCAGTAGCAGCATTCGAGCGAGACACGGATGCTCGCCCCATCGGCGAAGCTGAGCGCCTCAAGCACCAGGGTGGGCTTCTGCAGCATGGCGCACATGCGCATATAGGCCTCCACACACCCGGTGCTACGCTGGAGAGCGTAGAAGTCATACAAGGACCACACATCCAAGCCACGCGACACGAGCGTCTCGAGCGCCTCTCGCGCTTCGCCTGTGTCCACCAAGGGAGAGGCGGATGTGGTGCCTGAGAGCGCTGCGTCTTCACCAGAATCTGCGGCGGCCGCTGCGGATGCCTTCGCAGGGGGGTGTTCGAGTTGCTCCACTGCCATGGAAACAAGAATCATTGTCTTGGCGAGCATCGACGGCCGTGGTCGCAGGTGTCGTTGAATGACCTCCGTCATGATCGCCATCCCCTCCGCTGGCTTCTTGCACGCCGTGCACAGCTCCAGCACAGCGTCGAAAAAATACGTGGAGAGGGCGAAGGCCTCGGCAGACACGCCCGCCGCCTCCGCCTCCAGCTCGCGGGCCCGCTGCAGATACACATCCCAGCCCTTCTCCCACTCTCCGCACACGGCACAGCACCGAATCATCTCCGCGTGCGTCTCGGGTCCGACATCAACCGGCGGGATGTTCGTCACGGCCATCCGCTCAAAAATCTCTTCGGCGCACGCGAAGCTCGGCGCACGCTTCCAGTCCTCCACCATCGTCAGCTGCTCCAGCTGATAGCGCAGAATGGCTGCGCAGCTCCTGTCCGGCAGCGGCACGCGCTGATACAAGAAGTCGGTCAGGAGGCGGTTCGGTGTGGGCAGCAGGCGGGCGTGGCGCACCAGCTTATCGATGTCGAGTAGGTGCATGTCCCGCTTGAAGTAGCCGTAGCGAGTGTAACGCAGATTCTTCGCCAGCGGGGTCTGGTTGAACATGTGTTTCATGTGGGGGCGGTCTGGGTCTACCCAGACTCGATGCGCCTTCTCGAAGCCGGGCTCACCACCAAAGAGGCCCATCGCGGAGGTCGTCAGGGCGGGACGATGCAACTCCCTGTACGCCGCACTACGCACGTGCTCCTCCAAAGCCTTCTGTGCAGGTGCAACGTCGTCGATCCACAACGCCGGCTCCGTCTCGGCATGTGCTGGTGCGTCTGCTGCATGCTCTTGCATGAAGGTGGAGGCGGAGGCTACGGCCAGTGCTGCGAAGCACCTAGTCAGTGCCGTGCTGGATAGCATGGCTGCACGCAGGCGAGGCAGCAATGATTCCTTCTGTGCTCACAAGAGCGCCCTCTGAAGACGGCGATGGAGAAGAGAAGGAAGAAATGAAAAGACGCGGAGTTCCAGCAGACTAAGACGATGGTGTGTGTGTGTGTGCGTGTGTGTGTGTGGAGGGGGGGAGACGCGTGATGCGCCACAAGTCACCGCCTCAACACCGTGGATCCGTAGCGGCAAGCACAAAACGTCAAGACGGCAGCTCCGTTACACGAGAGCCGGTGCTGCAAAACAAAAAAAAGTCAAACGTTGAGGAAGAATGAAGAGAAGGGAGTGGTACACGGGTCAAGAGCACCCACGCATCGGCGCGCCAAGTTCCCCCTCCAAAAAATTAATAGCCTGCATCTGATGCCAATGGAGAGCCGCGTTGGAGGCTGTGCGCAACGAGTGCTCGAGCTCGTCCCTTCCTACTCACACCGACAGCGATGAGAAGCTGGCATTGTATGGGCATTGTATGAGCATCGTCAACATGCATGTATATTGGTTCTCGTGCACCCAAAGACGCGTGGTGTTTCCGCACCTTCACGCGCCCTGGCTGTGTCTACGCTTGTGCTATCTTCGTAATAATTTTGTTAGAAAGGAAGTTGTCTAGATGCGGAAACACCGCAACAGTAACAAAAGGGGGTATACATGCGACAGCAGCAATGTCGAGTGTTTCACAGCATTCCTCCTTGGAATGCGCCCGTGTATATACATCGATCGCCGTTGCCACGACGAGACATAAAAGGAAAAATAAATGAAGGGGACGCCCCTCGCCTACCGGCGAAGAATGCAGGCAACGCAGCGCTCCCTTCTTGCCTCTTTGCCGCCCTCGGCCACTACGTGTTCGGCACTGGCAACGGGAGCCTCTTCGCTCTCACCTTCGCCTCCAGCTGATCCACAATCTTGCGCAGACGATAGATCTCGGTCTGCTGGATCTGAATCTCACGCGCGTACTCCTCCTCGTAGACAGAAACACCGCTTGGGTCGGTGGGTCGTACCACCCCCGCTTTTGCCGCCAGCATCCGCGCTTCCTTGCGGAGGTCGTTGATCTCCTTCACGAGGATCACGTTCTCTGTCGTGATGCACTGCTTCTCTGCGCGGTGGTTCTCCTCGTCCTTGGCGATTTTCCTCTTGAGGCTCGCCAGGTTGCCTTCGAAGTGTTCGCGCTCTCTGTGGTACTCCCTCACCTCGTCCATCGCCGTGGCAGCAGAGCTGAAGAGCTTCTGGTTGGCGGGCTTCCGGCCAGACGTGTAGTTGTCGTGTAGGGCCTTCGCCATTGCCTTGAGGCGCTTCTTGTCCTTTGTGGATTGGTACTCCTTATAGGTGTCGCCCAGCTCTGCCCACATGCGGCTTTGGTAAGCCTTTGCGTCTGCAATCTTGGCTGCCACGCCGTCCAGGTCCTTCTGCTGGGCCGCTCGCTTCTGCCGCAGACTCTTGATTTGCAGCACTAAATGCTCATTGCTCAACTCGTACTGCGTCGTCTCGGACTCCATGTGCCCCAGCTTCTCCTTGGAGGCGTTGATCTCATCGTCCTTTGGCTGGATCTGCGTCTTGAGCTCCTTGCGCTTGTACTCTAGCACGAACTTGAACTTCTCCAGCTCCTGGTTCTTTGTGCGCAAGTCCTGAATGCGCCGGTCCTTCTCCGCGATGATCTCCCCGCGCTCCCGCAGCTCATTTGTCAAGGCCTCGATATCACGCTTGGCGGAGTCGATGTGCATCTCAAGCACCGTCTGCTGCCGCAGCTTCTCCGTGACGTCTGCCATCTTCGCCTCCAGCTCTGCGCGATTCAGGTTCTCCTTGGATAGAAGGGTGCTGTTGGCTGCTTGCAAAGAGGTCGCCTCCTCCTCCTGCTCCCGGTAGCGCTTCTCGTAGTACTCCTTGGCCTTCACAATTTCCGTGTCGTTATCATCCTCGATCATGGCCGACATGGCCTCCGTCTCGGCGTCATTGCGCTCCTTCTCGACCGCGATGCGGTGCCGCTCCTCGTCCAGCGCCTGAAGCTCCGCCTGTTGCCGTTGTTTGTCCTTGCGGTGCTGCGCCTCGGTCTCTGCTTTCAGGGACGCCATCTCGCTGTTGTGCTTCGCATTCTCCTCTGCGATGAGGTGACGCAGCTGGTCGGCACGACTGCTGAGCGACTCGAGCTTGCAGCGGTAGTCCTCCTCCGTCTGTTGGTATGTTTGGGCTGACTTCTGCTCCAACTCTGCCATAAACTCGGTGAATCGGATGGCCTGCTCGCTCTTCGCCGCCTCAAGAGCCGCGATTTGATCCTTCTGCTTTCGCATCTCATTGTTGTACTCCCGGTCCAACTGCGCGATCTGCTCGCCGTGCTGCCGCTCCTGCCTAAGCTGTTGCTGCAGCATGCGCTGCTTCAGGTCCGCCACCTGCTCTGTCAGACTGCGTAAGAGGTTCATCGTGGCGTCCAGATCACGGCGATTGACCAGCAGCTCCGTCGTGTAATCGAGCTCCTTCACTGTACCCCGGTGCGGCGCAACCACATCCCAGAAGACCACCATGCCATCGTCGCCCACCGTGATGAGCATTTCCTCGTCGTAGGACAGCGTGAGGGCATTCACGTGGCCGATGTGGGTGACGTGAGACTCAATAGTGATGTCACGTAAGGCGGCGACGATGCGCGGACCGCCACCGCTGTTGACGCCTGCCGCCTCCGTCCCCCCGGTAATGCTACCACGGTCACCCGTAGAGCCGGCGAGCTTCTCGCCAAGGTAGGTGTTGTACACCCGCACCGTACCATCGTCGCATCCTCCAAACAGCAGCTTCAAATTTCGACTCACCGACATGCACCGCATCGAAGCGTCGTTCAGGTTATACTCGATGGCCTGCTGCATTGTTGCCCGGTCCAACTGCCGGAGCTTGCGGTCGCTGCCGGCGGCCCAGATGGTGTGCACGTCGGCCGTCGCACCGTGGTAGGTGACAGCCTTCACCATGTTGTCGTGAACCTTGTGGTAGTCGCAGAGGCTGAACTCGAAGACGGCGCCGTCGGCGCCGGAGGAGATGAGGCGGGTGTCATCCGGCGGCACGAAGCTGATGCTGCGTACCTTGCTATTGTGCCCACGCAGGTGGCCCAGCAGCTCGCACGTGTAGGAGTAGTACACGTGAATAATGGTAGAGTTCGCCACGGCGAAGTACTGCCCACCATGGCTGAAGCGGCAGGCGGCGCAGTTGCGAACGCTGAGCCGCTTGTACTCGCACAAGTCCTTTTCATATATGTTGTAAACCCGAAGTGAGTCGGTGAAGGCGATGATCATGTGCAGCCCGGACGGGTGCATCGCCATGCTCAAAATCTCCTCGCGGAAGTGCTTGCGCAGTTCCACCACGTTCGTGATGGTATTCCACAAAAAAACGCTGCCGTCACGGCTGGCGGTGGCCACGACGGGGCGCTGCGCGCACGTGTCCACTGCTGCGATGCTATTCGTGTGGAAGGGCTGCCCGACCGGCTGGAAGACGATGTCCTCCGCCTTGGTGAAGTCTGCGTTGGGGACGTTCAAGGTATACATCTGCTTCGTGCTCGTGAGGAAGGCCAGCATCTCCTCCGCCGGGGGAGGGGTGAAGGTGAAGGCGCGAATCACCGGCACCTCCGACCCGATCTTCGACGCTGTCGTCAGGTCTGTTGAGATGCCTTGCGTGCCGTCAGCGTTGAAGCGAAAGTTGCGCACCTTGCGATACATCTCGTTGCTGCGCGTCCTTTCAAACAGCGTGATGAGGCCCATGTCACCTCCGCAGACAAAACCCTTTGTGTAGGAGGCGAGCGCGGTAATCGCAATGCCGTCCGACGGCGAGAGCGGCAACGGGTGCCGATACTGCCTGTCCTCAAACAAGAGGAGGTCACCGTTGTCGGTGGAGACAACAAGTCGGTTCTCATCCTCCATCAGCCAGGTGTGAGCGAGGTAGTGCACCTCCTCTGCCTCCACGCCTCCCGTGGCGGGAAAGAGATGGCCGTCGGCGTAAGAGAAGAACTTCACGCAGCCCCGGCCTGACACGCAGAGCAGGGAGGGGTCGTGCGGAGCAATGGAACATTGATTGAGGTGGCGCACATCTTTGGCTTCCAAGGTGTTCTCCATGGCGGAGCTGTATGCCAGCATCTTGTGCTTCTCCACATCCCAGTAGACCAGCTTCCATTCCGGGAAACCGCCAAGAGCAACCAGGTAGCGTCCGTCCTGAGAGAAGGACATCGAGACGTACTCGTGCGAACTGACATCAGAAAGGTGCAGAACGGCCCGCCGTTTAATGCGGGGGGATGCGGTGGGGTCAAAAAGATAAATAACAACCGATGGCGTTTTGCCGGACTCAGCCACGGCGAGCAGGCGGCGACTCGGCGCGAGCGCCATGGCGGTGACTCCCTCGCAAGCCGGTGTGCAGGGAACAAGCTCCTGGGTGCCCTGCTGCGTGTCGAGCAGCACCACACTCTCGCCAGCGATCCACACAATGTAATCCTCGCTCAGGTAGTGGATGCCATCCTTGACATCCTCGCAGACGCCGAACACCATCCGGCGCACGATCATCTTTGGGTTTTGCGACATCGCGACTGTAAGCGCACACTGTGCTCTCCGTTGACAAAAATGTGAGGGGAAAGCCAAAAAGAGCAAAACAAGAATAAATGATGAGGGAGCGCGTCGTGCACCCTTTTCTCTTATTTCGCCAAGTCGGAACGTGCAGCCGCTTGGGAGGAGAAAAAGGCCAGGAAGGAGGGCGGGGGAAGAAGAGAACCGAATGAGTGAAACTGCAAGACTTCGGGAGCTTGGAGGCAGCTGTGCAGCGCCAGCACACCCGCATCAGATTATGTAACGCGCTGTACTACACCCGCAGCGTCCCGTCGCGTGCACGACCACGCAGCGGCGGCAAGAGTGTTTATGTTGGCGGAAATATGAAAAGCAGCACCACAAAAGGAAAAAGAAATGGTGGGTCAACGCTCTGTTGCTCCGCCCGCACAGTGGCCACGATTTTTTCCTTTTACGTCTGTATGTTGCAAGTTTGCTTTCTTCTCTATGCAAACCACCCGCAGGACGCGAGGACCACCCACGCGAGCAGATCAAAGAGTTGTCTGTCAAGTGCCCTGCCACCGCACGAAGCACGTGCCCCACGCCCCCTCCCTCTCCTTTCTTTTCTTTTCATTTTTTTTCTTCCTTCATAGATCATTGGGCATCTTGTCCACAACAACAACCGACAACAACACAGAAAACAGTGAAGCAATACACATGCATGCCAGCTGTTCTTGATCGCCATTCATGAATCTATGCTTACCGAGTGCACGCATCTCACCAGCGGTTATTCTATGGGGAACGCGGCAGACGCGTTCGACCTTTGACCACCTCAAAGCTGCCTTGAATTAAAAGAAGGAGAAAGGAGAGCACACGCCTCCTCCTTCCTGCGCTCACAAACTTACAGCTCGGCAAAGAGGGAGTCCAGGTTCACAAACAGGTGGTCGATGCGCTTGTAGATGGTGTCGGCAGCGACGTTCAGCGGGTCAACAGGATCCGCTACCTCCTGAACACCAGGGTCAGAGGCCTCTGCGAGGGTGTAGAGCCGGCGATCCACACCAAGGCACCGCCGCGCCTGATAGTAATGAGCATCCTTCACGCGCGTGGAATACCCTGGCGCGTGTGGCACGTCGAAGAGAGCACGATAGTATGTGAACTGCGTCCGCACAGCTCTCACCGCTGCCGCCGTGCCGCCGCACTCATAGAACTGGCGAATGATGCTGTAGCAGGTCTGGGTGAAGTAGTTCGCCACGTAGTCCATCGGCAATGACTTGTGGCAGCTGGTGCAGACATAGAGGTCGAAGCGGTCCCATTGCTTTGCCGGGTCCGCCAGCACCTCCGTCACACGGGTGTGCGGGTTAATCGGCGTCATGAGCCGACAGTGGGTGCAGACCACCTGCAGGGGCAACGCGGTGGGGAAGCACTCCTCTAAGCTGCGATTCTGAAAGAGCGAGCTGTGAGAGAAGTCATTCGTGGTGTTGGCCTCCTCCTCCGGCTTGGCGGCATTGTGGTAGGCGATGCCCATCGCCTCGCTAAGCTGCGCGTTCGAAAAGCCCTGAATGTGTTCGCACAAGCGCATCACAGGCGGGTAGATCTGCGCGCTGAGGTACCACTCGGCGTCGATGTGTAGCTGGCTGTTTTGCCGCACCTCCTCGACGTGAAAAGCCTTGTCGCTTAATCGCTCCCCAGTGCAAATGACGTATGGGATCAGGTCGCCGACGCGCACCAGCTCCTTGCGCTGCTTCATGCGCAGTGCCACGGTGGCGTGGGGGAAGCTGCTCCCGCGGTACGCCTCCGGCTCCTTCGTGAGGCTCTTGGAGATGACAAAGTCGTCGAGGATGTAGCGGCCCTCGCGGACCTGCTGAGCCACGTCGCGCATATAGTTCATGACGTAGTCCAAAATGTCCTCGCTGCCCTCGGCGTTCAGCACGCGACTCAGCACTGAATCACTCACCCGCTTTGACAGCGGGCACCAGTCGCGCCGTACCATGTCCAGGCCCTTCACCTCTTTCTTGTAGGTTTTGCCCTCCCCCTGCCAGTCCGTCACGGTCAAGGCGGCGTACTTCTTCTTCTTGAGAAGCAGAATCGCGCGGAAGACGCCATCAATGTCAATTTCCAAGCTTTGATAGCGCTTGTTGATCTTCGCCTTGAGCTCCAAACCCAGGTCGCGCACGGCCTTGATGTCGTTCTTGATGCCGGTTTGGATCATGACAGAGTCCGTATCGCCGTAAATGACGCGCAGCAAGGGGTTCAGCTGAGGAATGAGGTCCACTGTACTTTGCAGCGCAAGGCGACCTTGACGCGTCACGAGTTCGGCTAGCGGCTGCGCGTGGAAGCGCGAGTACTCGAAGCCCAGGCAGCCATACATGCTGTTTGCCGTGAGCTTGAGCGCCTTCTGGCGGATCTCGAGCAGCGCGAGGTTGTTGGGGTCGCGCTCCGTCTTCATCAGACGTTTCACCTCACGACGACTGTCGACAAGACTCTTGATCACTTTTGGCAAGACGCACTTGTGCAGGCACGGCGCGGATAGCCCGGCAGCCGCGCAAGCGGAGCAGATCAAATTCTCCGGGGGTGGAACGTCAGCCTCGCTGCGGCCCTCGCGGTCCACCGTGGTGTAGCAGATGTTGAACTCCTGAATCAGCGACGGGTACAGAGAGTTGAAGTCGAGCAGAAGGATGTAGTCGGAGTACAGACCGCATTTGGGGTCGAGCACCATGCCGCCTTGGTACTTCGCCTTGCGCTTGCCCTCTTCCTCATCATCATCGTCACGGCCACGCTTAAAGTCCTGCACATAACGGTCGGGAGTGATGAACTTCAAATCGTGAAACGTATGTAGCAACAGGTACTCGATGCGCTCGGAACGGGCACCAAAGAGTGTGCGGCTCCACAAGTTTCCGGCGATTGTGGTGAGTCGCTTCGTGAGGCGGATCATGTCCAGGTGCGACACCACGGCCGCCGACAGGACAGCGCAGTTGCATACTTGCAGAAGAATGTCGTAGACACCTTTCGGCGCGGAGAGCATCGCTGGCGTGAGCACTGACGTGCCCGGCTCAAAGTCGCTGTTGCCCTTCGTGATTCCCTGTAGCTGCATCTGTTCAGCGAGAGCGAGAAGCTTATAGTTGACGGTTTTAAAGTGCTCCCGAGCGAGCGAGTAGGAGTCGACGACGAGGCGGCCAATGCACGTCTCCTTCTCCTGGTTGATGTTCGCTGCGCCGCCCTGAAGGCGGGGGAGTCGCTTCAGGTCGAGCCGTCCAACTGTTGACCATGACGCAACGCTCAATTCCTGGTAACGACGCAGAAGGGTATCGAGGGTGAATCCCAGGAAGTTGTGGCCGATCATCATATCTGCGTCGATCTCTCCAAGCTGCACGGAAAGCCACTCGAGCAGCGCGCGCTCCGTCGGAAAACGTCGTACACCCGGCAACCCCTTCGCGTTGCAGAAACTCTCCAAGTCAAAAGGCAGGGGTGTGTCGACCGAGCCGGGACGCACACCCGTCAAAAATTTATCCGGGATGTGGCGAAGATTGTTCTCAATGTTCACATCCTTGTAGACGGCCACAGACGCAATGAGAATTTCGTTGCAGGCACCTTTGCTATCTAGCTGCGCGTGCAACTGGATGCTCACCAGCGTAAACGGTGGCACCGGCAGCTTCGCCTCCTCCACTCTGACATTTTTGGGAGTCTCCACAGAAAACTCTAGCGCACAGTGAGAGATACGGTTGGCCGACACCGCCAAGCCAGCAACGTGCAGGTAGCATGGGCCCTTTAACTTGCGCTTGATCAGGAAGAGCTCCAAGAGCGATGATGAAGCACCCATGACGATCTGTATATGACGAAAGGGGGTCTTGGCGTTCAAGGGGGGAAAGCGACCTGGATAGCGCAGCTTTGCCCAAACCGTCTTCTCGCGCGGGACGCCAGGCTCCTCAAAAGCGTAATACCGCTCCACGAACTTGATGCGTCGCTGTTCGATTCCCTGGTTCCGGCAGATGTCGTTAATCTCCCTCACAACATCCGCGTGCGCAGACCCTTCCTTTGGCAACAGGAAAATGCACCGATACATGTTCCGAACGCGCACACAACATGACGAGTAGGTAAGCTGCCCGTTCGTCTCCACCACCATCTTGCCCAAGAGAAACAGCGAGCCTGGGTCAACAGAGAGCGTGTGTGGCTGCTCCCGGGCATCAATCCAGTAGAACGTCCCTTCCGTCATCTCCTCAGGCTTTGTGGTCGTGCTTGCAGCAACGGGAAGCCGAGAAGACTCGTTCTGCAGAGCCAGCTTAGCTGTCAGTTCAATGTCCTGCTTTGGCTTTTCAACACTACAGTACCCGGTCCAATCACTGGGCAACGCTGGCTTGGCGCGTGGTGTCTTCGCAGACTGACCTCCATCGAACTTAAACGACTCGTCTTTCAGCTTCACCACAGTGGCATTCGCCTCTGGCACCGGCTCTAGTTTTGGTTTCGCAACGGGTGCAGTGACTTCGGCACCTGCGTTGGCAAACCTCGCCAAGAACTCCGCAGCGTTGAGATGGCCGCCCTCCTCGTCGTCACTAAAGTTGTCCGAATCATTAGCTCCTTGAAGCAAGTGTGTAACGTCAAAGTCATCTTCAGCCTCAATGTTTTCGTCAATCGCATAGTTCTTCATGATCCGCTCCATGTTGATGTCAATCGTCGACTGCTCGAGTGTCTGCTGCCTTGCCTTCGGGGGCTTTGCAGGGGCGGGAGTTTTTCTAACTTTTTTTGTGACTGATTTCTTCGCGGATGGGAGCTGGGGAATTTTAAGCTCCCCGGACGATGGAAGACCGTCATCTTCATCCGATGCAAAAACCTCCTCTCTCAAGGATTTCCACCTGTCCTCTAAAGTCTCATCAAAGTTCGGTGCGTTTGGATTCTGGGCCTGGCGGTGGCCGGTAGTGTTACTGCTCGTATTCTCTGACATTTTCTGCTCTGTGCATAGAAGCTGTGTTGCTATGTCTATATATAGTTTTGCTTACGTTTCACAAATCTGCGTGCTTTAAAATGATGTAACAAAAGCCGCAAATAATAATAATAATAAATAGCTTCTGTGACAAAAATAAACTGTATAGTTTGTGGTCTATGCTTAAACGTCTATGACAGTTTTTGTTAAGTACTGAGAACCAGAGATTACGACGTAGAGAAGTACAACACAAAGACCTTATGGGCGGCGGATGTGGAAGCCACTTTATAGAAGTAAAAATATTTTCCCTAAGGCAATCAAAGTTGCTCACTTCAACCCAGTTGATGGAGTATGCATCAGCAAGTAATGCTTGAGTTAAACGCTTTACTAGAAGAAAGGATTAAATGTTGTTGTTGTTGTTGTTTTTTGCTTT